>CM045493.1:19370312-19525312 GCA_024704745.1 Rosa lucieae | reverse complement strand
TATAAAAGATATATATCCATTACCGCATAATAATATATATATATAGATATAGTGTGTGTGTGTGTGTGTTTTATATATATATATATATATATATATCAATGTGTGTGTGTGGTGTGTGGAAGTTCTTATACTTCTATAAAAATATTGCTAATGTGCATATATATTCTACATATCGGTTGACCAATCCGATCAGATTCAAAAATATGGTGAAATTGGCTAAATTTTTTACCACACTCATAATTTATTGTAATAAACTCATCCAACGGTCGGTTTTTCCATTTTCTTTGAATTGATAGGGGTTGCTCTTTGGAGTGTATGATATATAAATATAGGTTTATAAGAGTAACTACATTTGATCTAGTTGATTGAATTCGAAACTAGAACCAAATTGGCTGGATTTTCTACAACCACCATAAAACATTACAATCTCTCCATCGAGCGGTTGGTTTCTCCGAATTCATTTTTGACTTCATGGTTGCTTTAGAATGAACCTAAACAATTTAAATGTAATGTATAAGTCATACAACTTTAGGAATAAAATTAGTATAGACCAATGTGTTTGTAATTAAAATTAATTTTTTTTTTATCTTATGTCCACGCACATCCATTGATGGAATATATACAAACGTGATGTTAAAAAATAAGCACGTTTCGCGGTTGTCACGGCATCGGTCAACTAATAAAACATATAAGTGTCTACGGTTGATCGAAAATATGGTGAAATTGGCTAAATTTTTTACCACACTCATAATTTATTGTAATAAACTCATCCAACGGTCGGTTTTTTTTTTCTTTGAATTGATAGGGGTTGCTCTTTGGAGTGTATGATATATAAATATAGGTTTATAAGAGTAACTACGTTTGACCTAGTTGATCGAATTCGAAACGAGAACCAAATTGGCTAGATTTTCTAAAACCACCATAAAACATTACAATCTCTCCATCAAGTGGTTGGTTTCTCCGAATTCATTTTCCACTTCATGGTTGCTTTAGAATGAACCTAAACAATTTAAATGCAATGTATAAGTCATATAACTTTAGGAATAAAATTGGTATAATCCAATGTGTTTGTAATTAAAATTAATTTTTTTTGATCTTATGTCCACGCACATCCATCAATGGAATATATACAAACGTGATGTGAAAAAATAAGCACGTTTCGCGGTTGCCACGCCATAGGTCAACCAATAAAACATATAAGTGACTACGGTTGACCAATCCGATCGGATTCGAAAATATGGTGAAATTGGCTAAATTTTTTACCACACTCATAATTTATTGTAATACACTCATCCAACGGTCGGTTTCTCATTTTCTTTGAATTGCTATATGTAGCTCTTTGGAGTGTATGATGTATAAATATAGATTTATAAAAAATTAGTGTCTTTAAAAATTTATTTATCAATAAATTAGTATCTATATATAAATATAGATTTTTTTGGGTACAATATAGGTATATAGATATATTATCTTTGGTTGTATTTGATCATTATCCATTGAATTTCCAAAGCTTGATTAAAAAAAAAATACTTGTGTCTTTAAATATTTATTTATAAATAAAGCCCGCAAGGCCCGGCCCAAAAAAGCCCGCAAGGCCAAGCCCGGCCAGGCCCGAAAAAGCCCGCAAGGCCAGCTTTATATGGACGGGCTTGGATCCTTTGATTTTTAATAAAGCCCGGCCCGGCCCGCAATTATTTAAAAATATAGCAAGGCCCGGGCCGGCCCGGCCCTTTGACGACCCCTAATTCAAATGAGGAGGCCTAGGGAAGAAGCATTACTTGGGAAGAGTAGCAACTTTTGCTCTGATCCTCTGTATGAATGGCCCATTGTGGAAACCTCTACCCGCCACATCTGAGTGGAACTGTTCCAAGGGATAGGACAGCTTAGACCATCTCCAACAAAGATGTTAAAATTTTGGGGTCAAATTTAAATTTGATAGATGATGTGGTATTTGACAATTTTGTTATATTTACACTCCAACCCATCAGTTAAAATAAATGTTTATTTTATTGATCACACTTCTTCTCCTTCTGTTTCTCTTCTTCTCCTCCTCCTTTTTCTGGTCTTCTGTTCAAGTCTCAATCTTCCTCCTGTTTCTCCCCTTTGTCGTCCTTCCCTTCTCCTCCTTCATCATCTCTATTCAAAACCGATTACTCATTCTTCAACTCAAATCCAGCTGCATAAGCTCAAATTGCTCAATAGCAAAAACAATCACATAACTTCCAAATCTAGGAAAACCCAGGTAAAAAACCAATTACATACACAGATCTAATGAAAACCCAGAAAAGATTTTGAAAACCCATAAACGGTATGTACCTTCTACGGCTTCTCATAGTGTCGCATAAGACTCTGATGCTAAAATCTGGCCCTTGATCCTAATACAGAGCATACGAAGAAGGCTCCACAGCAACAACCCCTTTCATCTTCTTCATCAAATCGATCACAAAGAGACTTCTACTGAAAAACCCAGAAAACCCATTTCTTACTTTCCTGTTTTATCTGTGAAATTTGAACCAAGACTAGAAGTTTTAATTGGGTCTGGGCATCGGGTATGAAGAAAGAGAGAACAAAGAATGAGAGAGAATGAGAGAAAAACAATTTAAAAAAAAGAAGACAGAACGCTTGAGTCAGTCAAATTTGACAGGATGAAGCCGGAACTGTTTTCCACGGTGGATTTGAAGAATGGGTTGAAGAGGCTGAGAACTGTCTTTTGTATTCGTTGGAGCTCCACGGTGGATTTTGACACTATCGTTGGAGATGCTCTTAGTGCTCTTCCCATCCTTAAAAAGAGCATATCCAAACACTCGCTGAGCATCAATTTCATCAATGCAATCTGAAGCCAATGCTTGTATATGTTCTGGTTAGTTTCAAAAATCAGAACCAAAACCGATACTTGCAGCTAGGATCTTTAATAGTCACACCCAACTATTTCTTTAGTCTTGACGATATAGAGAGAGCTTTGTCAACAACAAAACCTTGCAAGATCTTAAGCATTTCAATGGGGCCAAATTATGTATGTATAGAAGTGAAGTACATAAGTTTGAATATAGCTTAATTTCATTACCTTCAAGACCCAATTCAACTAACTTCAGGTATTCCCCAAGCTGGAGATATTCACCAACAATTCGATTTGGCTCTGTCAAGTCTTTTTCAATGACATGAACACGTCTTCCATCCTATGATTAGCAGGATAAAATAGTTTCCACATGAATATCTCTTGAAAGGAGATAACTGATACATAAAATGTAGATAACTTGTGTAACAAACAATACTGAAGTAGAACCCCTTGAAAAGTTCAATCAGTTGTACACAACACAAAGAAAGTACGCATAATAACTAAAAAGCAACCCTCTATATAGCAAAGCAAAATTGATTATACTCATTTATATGCGTGTAATTATATCTAAAACACTATAAATAAGCTAATCCTCAAGTTAATTATTATGTAATTAATCCATTTTTACTTATTTTGTAGGAACTAAGCGGAATTGTGGAAAATGAGAGAAAATGGTGCGAAATTGGAGCAAATTGAAATTTCCGGCAAAAAGACGAACTAGTTGGCGCGGTCAAACATGGTCAATATCGGCAAGAAATGGAACACGATGAAGAACGAGAATGTCTACGATATTACTTTGAAGAAAATTGAAGAAAAGAAAAAAAAAAAATTAAATAACAATAAAAATGATGACTGCACTATCTGTTAATTAACCAAAGGGTTAATTAACATGCTAATAGTTGTCACCTGCACGTCATCCATCATCCTCTTTCCATTCTCTTTTATTTTACTTTTTTCTTGACCAACCACTTGCTGCCACCTCACACTCTTTCTTATCCTTTCATTTCTCTCAGCTGGCCACCGAAACTACTTCCTATATATTAATCGCAGCCATCCCTTCTTCACAGAACAAGAGTAGCCGCACCACCTCAATCCCAGAACGGCCGCACACCCATTCCCTTTTCTCTCTAAAACCAACCACTCCATATTTCCTTCCTCTCTTCCTCTAACACCGAACCACCCACCTCCAACCCATTTTCTATATTTTTTTCACTATTCCACCACAAAGCTTCATCAATTCCACAAAGATTCAAAGAGGAGCCCAAGCATCAATCTTCATCAAATCAAATTTGGGTAAAAGTGGGAGCCATAAATCAAGGGCTAGCCATAATTGCTCTATGAGCAATTTGTGGCTTGTTCTTGTTACTCTCTACTTCTCTTCACTTTTTTCTCTCTTTCAATTATGTATTTTGATGTTAGTTGGTGATGGGTAGTGAGTAGTTGGTTGTTTTGGGGGTTAGGGTTGTGAAGCCCTAACTCATCTTGTATAAATATTGATGCTTTAATTTTAAATGCAATTTTCTTTGTGTATGCTTTAAATCCGAATTTATTGGTCCTTAGAAGCATGTTTCTAGGCTTTTGTCACCCTTTGAAATTATGTGTGGGCAATTGTGATGAATAGATTGATAAATTGACAACTTATTGGTCTTGTTGCATCTAGGATTTAAGTGTGGTAACCATTAGCTAGCTTAATTGTAGCTAAGCTTGTGGGTCTCTATTATCTTGCACTCTAGGCCTCTAATTTTAGATATTGCGGCCTTAACCGGCGTAATGCCTAAATTAGAGAGTTGATTGTGGCCCTAACCGGCATAATCGATACCGAAAGGATAATTGGTTTAGTAGCCTTGACCGGTACTAAATACGGACTTAACATATATAGGAAATGCATGCATTATGAAATTGACATCGATATTTGCAGAGAGTAGAGAGTTAGTGTGAATCACCCGACATTCCCATATTCCCATTAATTTGAAAATCCAAATTTAATTTCTTGCTTGATAATTAGTTGTTTGCTTTTACTTTAGTTTGCTTTTAATTTAGTTAATTCCCAATTAAAAACTCCCAAACAAAATTCTACCTTCCATTGTGCTTAACTCATTTGGGCTACAAGTTAGTGGCTTTGATTAGGCTTAGTGTGAGCTAAGCCGAGCATTGCCGAGGCTTGGTGCCTTGTGAATATTATTTTACTTTATTTTATTTTATTTTTATTTTTTTTCATTGTATGCTTTTAAGTTATTCTAGTGCCAATTACCTCGGTTAGGTCCAACACCTAATCCCCGAGGTACGATAATCAAGGTTTTAATACTTCCCTTACTTGACAACGATTCGTACGCTTGCGAAGAGTTTATGAACCAAGTCAAAAATCAAGGAAATGGTTCCTGAAGTAGAAGTTGCATTTTTGTTTTCTAACCTTGCCAAGAGTGTGGGCGCGCAAGAGCAGCGCCAGCAACACCGGCACCAACGATGATTACGTCTATGATGGAGCCCTTCACGCATTCTTCTGAATCATGATACTTGCCTTTTAACTTTTCCTTCTCTTTGGCTATGGCATTACCATAATCGCGGCGATGGAGAACACAGAGAAGGAAACCTAACATAGAGGCAAAGAAGGTGCAGATCGACCACCATTGCCATCAGCATCTTAGACTTACGCAACGTATTACAGATCCCTCTCTGGGAATGCAGCTGTGTTCCATTAGAGCAAGTCCACCCCATTGAGGTTGGCAGGTCAATATTATTCACTGGTTTTTGCCTTTTATTTTCATCATTTTGGTTGGCAGGTCAGATACTGTTCACAAAAGATCACTCTGGATCACTTTCTGGGTCAATTTCTTGACCTGTCAACTGACATTCAGTGACCTTTTGTGAACAGTATCTGACATGGCAACCTATATGGTGGAAATGAAAGGCAAAAGTAGTAAATAGTACTGACCTGCCAACCTCAACGGGTGGACTTACTCTTATGGAAGCTTGTCTGCCTGTTATTGCTATTAAGAGATCAATAAACACTTGCGTGGGGCACCCGCACCGCCATGTGGTGAGGCAGACCAATCACTTACCAGTGTTGGACCATAATTCATATACATATTTGTGCCTTAAAACATGGAAATTACTTGTTCTAAAGTTCAATTTAATGTTGACTAATCTAATTCCATTATTCCCCTAATCTTGAACTTTTTCTTAACCTTTGTGTTTATTTATATATATTTATTATGTTTTCCTTATCATGCTAGGAAATGATGGAGAAGCATAGAAATGCACTAAAAAGTCAAGCTTAGCACATTTTCATACTCCGGCTAGGAGAAAGCAAGCTAGCCAAGGAATGAGAGGCGGAAGCCTGATCAAACGAACTCCAAATGAGTTGAAATTTTTAAGATCCATTATAGACATCCTAAGGATCATTTCTTATGAAGAGTTCAAGAGCTAGTTCGGAGGGTAAGGCCTTCAAAAGATCAGTCCAAATTTCTAACTAAAAGATGAAAACGACAAAACCGGACCTTTAAGGATTCCGGCAGCATTTCCGGCCAAACCACAGTGAACTAAGCTCTGAAATGTTACCAGGATGATCTAAACTTATTGAAAAACATTTGATATGAAGAAGTCGAAGGCCAATTCCGAATTTTCAGTGAAGATTCAATTGAATAAAGCTTCAAAAGAAGAAAATGAATCCTAGTTGATTGAATAAGGGTAACTTGGCCGAGAATCCATTTTGGATTGATTTGTTATGCATTTTTGGAAGGTTATGTTGCTGTAATTCTCAAGGAGAGTTCTAGAAGAATCCTAAAAGATTATTATAAGATTAATCCATCATATTATCATTTGGATAATAAGCATGGTGCATAGGGTTCTCTCCATTCTTGTCATTGACTTTGGTGATCCAAAACCACCCCAACACTCTTCAAATTCATGATTCCCATGCACAATAAAGAGAGCTAGCTGCTCCTCTCTTCTCTCTAGCCATATTTTTCTACTCTACACTCTAATAGCTCATCATTACTTCCCTCTTTTTACTCCATCTCTTTCATATTTTTTTCCCTTGTTTTTAGGATCTATTATCACTCTCATACTCCACGTCCATGCTTCTTACAATGCTTGAGCAGCTCCCTTTTGCTTCCATTCATCATTTTACTCCTCTCTCTCTTCTCTATATAAGCATCCCTTCATCACACTCTTAAGGATCACCCATTCCATTCCATTCCATTTTTTTTCTCTCTTCATCTCCTTCATAAAACCTCTATATCCACGTCCCAAAATCCAATCCCATAATATCTATACTCCTCAACCTCCATCACCACCACCACAACTACCCTCTTCCACCACCATAAACTCCATCACTACCACTCAAACTTAGCCAAAGAAGCATCATATCTTCATCATCATTCCATTCATCATCAACATCAACATCATTCCACCATCAAGGAGGATTTAAGGGCATTAAAGGAGGAAAACCATGGAGGAGCTAGTCATCAATTTGTCATGCTTCAACTAGTTCACTCTTTCCTTAAACTCCTTAATTATCCTTGATGTATTTTAGATTTGGTGTTCATTTGTATGAACACTATGCCAAAAAACCTATCAGACGACAGAATGGTCATTTTCTATCGTCTGAGTTTTTCAAACGACACATAAATTAAATGTGTTGTCTGAATAAAATGAGAAACCATACTTGTTTCATTTTGAAAATATGGTCAGATTCAGACAACACTTAAATGTTGTCTGAAAATATGAAAATTTTCTATACTGAACCCTAGCAGGAATTTTAGATTTCCCTCCAACAAGTTTAAGTCTTTTCCCTCTCAAATGTCCAAACCCTATAGCAGACTAGCCAATGGGGTGATATTCAGACAACATATTTAAGAAAATGTGTTATCTGAATAAGGTGAGTTTGACCTTTTTGTTTTGTTTCAAGTTTGTTTTGGCTTAACACTCGTTCACTATTTCCCATCTTTGCTCACTCGCTCTCCCTCTCTTTTACTCCTTCAGCGACATAATCCTCCTTATGATCAATTTCTCCCAGTCCTTGTTCAAATCTGATCCCAGTTAGTGGAGCCAACACCGTCCTCCTCTTGCTTTCCATCTTTGAGAAGAAGACCACCCAAATCAATCTCTACTGCCATCTTTGTCTCTCTCTCAAACCTATCTTAACCTAAATTTCCCGATTCTCTCTGCCTTAGCAGTACTTCAAACCCATATCTCATCTCTCAAAGGACTAATTATAATTGGAAAGACCAAAGGATGTAGAAAGGGGATCTTGGTAGCAAAGGGGATCTCACTCCGTCCCTAGCATCTGTCAATCCCGACAGTCAGTTCGCTCTATCCGGCTCCAAGGACTATGAGCTTCGTCTCTAGAAGATGGAAGCCTTCACCGAATCTTAGGTTTCTTCTTCAATCTAAGAAAACCCAGAGGAAGAGAAATTACGCAGTCCCGCTGCTCTTCTGGTATTACCAAACCCAAAGACGACGAGGCTGCTTGGGATGGTGACAAGCCCAATTGCTGGAAGCATGTGGACGAGGCCAAGGTACCAAATCAATATGAATCTATGCTTGATTCGATTCGATTTGAGTTTGTAATTTTGTGATATAGTTTATACATTTTTGTTAAATTGTACTTGGTTTGCTATGTGGTGTGTTTTCAGGTTTGGTGTCTGATGCATTTTATTTAACTTTTGGGTGTGGCTTGTTGAGATGTTCGATGTTCGTAATGGCGGCTTCTCAAAAGAAAATTGATGGAAGCTTGATGGCGGCTTCTCAAAAGAAGCTTGATGTTCGTATAGATACTTAGGGGTAAGATTGTTATGTCTACAACGCTAGCAGATCTCGATGGCCTCATCTCTAAAACACCTCTGCCTCTTCCTCTTCCCACTCAACCCTCCATTCAGATCCAGTCTCTGGAAGGCTACTCTCACCCGATTTTCTCTTCGGATTCTCCAAGGATACACCATGATTCCAAATCAAAAGTGCAGAAAATTAGTGGTCTGATATAGAGGATGAAGATTCGGGATGTGAAATGTTTTTTAGGGTGAAACGTTTTGTGAAGAAAGGCAGAATTGCTCATACTCACCCTCCTTATGAAGTGGTATTGTGCTCAAATTCATTTTCAATTCCAGATTCGCTTTCAATGTCAGATGGGGTTTGCAATGGGGAGCTCTTGGGATATCAATTTGGGGATTTTCCTGGACGAGCCAATTCCAAGACCACTAAAATGAGATGAAAATGGTGCACGAACTTGATGAAATGAAGAAACGGCTGAAGGAGATGGAGGACGAATATTTGGTCTACCAAAAGAAAGAAAATATATATATATATATCTGTGTGTGTGTGTGTGTGTGTGTGTGTGTGTGTGTGTGTGATTTTCTAACCTTTTTTTTAAGTTGTAGGTGCCTCCAACTCTGGGTTTTGTGCTGGATGGTGAAATGTCTTACTATTTGCCTGCCAAAGACTTGATTTTGCAAGTAAGTTCAACCAGCTCTCAAGCCAAGTGTTTTTCAATGTTCATAGGATACTGGAAAGGTAGGGTACTACATCAGATACAACCTATGGTTTCAGTTCTATTCTTGATATATAATTCATTTTCATATTGCAGATTATTGATGAAATCTCTGTTGCTGGTGCGACATATAATGATTTGTAATGTGATTTGGTGAAATCTCTTTCATCTTGCAGCTTATGCTCAGTTGCGTTTGAACAAAATGATTTGTCGTGCGGTTTGTGGTTTCTCTAATTTTAATTAAAGAGCTGTAGCATGCATGCTATCTATCTTGTGTTACTATGAATAAGAATTTTAGTTGTGTATTGTGCAGTGTTAGAAAGACAAAGTTGGACAAATTTAATATTCATGTACTTATCTTTGTACTCTATCACAAGTTCACAACAGAGCATGCTATCTTTCTTGTGATACTATCTTGAAGTTCGCCATTTTGATCTTCTTGCTAAAAAAAGTTGGGAGGTGGATCTTGATTCTGTTGAAGCTCTTGTGGATAACAACACTGCCGCCATTGTTGTCATTAACCATAGCAATATTCCTTGTGAAAATGTCTTCACATACTATACCTACATGTGCATTTGCAAGCATAATTAGCTATAATGAGCCACGCTCATTATACCGCCAGAGGTACCAATTCCCACCAAAGGAGTGACCTACCAAAGCACGGCCAGGCGGGCTACTGCATGAGCCCCGGATCGCCCCCAGATCACGGCTGACGAGCCACCACGCGCCGCGCCAAGATAGCATCAGAAGCTCAGGATGCTGGGAATCGAAGCACATCAGTCCCACATCGAAAACAAGAAGAAGATCAGTCTTTTCCTCACCTATAAAAGGTCATCTCCTCTCTCCTCATTAATTACGCATTTTACTACTCATTTATCGTTATGCTGCCTTTATGCATTGACTGACTTAGGCATCGGAGAAGTGAAGACCGCCCAACGCGGTCTCCCTCTGACGCCCTGTCTCTCGTGTGACAGCTAGCGAAGGCCATCAAGTCCTCAGAGTAGCGGTTCGCCCACCGGACTCGCGTTAAACGAAAGATCGGCTACCGCCAGACTTTGAGAATTAACATTGGCGCCGTCTGTGGGAACCCTTGAACAGAAGGTCATCCCGCCACAATCACCATGACTAACGGTAGCGGGGGAAACGCTGAAGAGCAGGCAGACCAGTCAGCCATTCCCCAACCCACCAACCCGGCGGTAAACATCAACCGCGCACTATTCAGTACCCCGGTAAACCCCGACGATGAGACAAACCCAAGTAGCAGCCGCCCACCAGGCCAAGACCTCACCTCTCTATATGAGCTAGCACTGGCGGATCTTCACAAGACAAACAGAGAGCGTGAACAAGAGCGCAAAGAAAAAGCCGAGGCCCAAAAGCAAGTGGTCACGCTGGTGTCACGTTTTGATGAACTAAAAAGAACACTGGAGGCAACCACCAACCCGGCACGGAGCGAACAATCACGGAGCACCAGGCACAGCCGGCCTAGTACCGGCGCATTAGTACCGACACCAGTCATGCATATGCAGGTCCCGCTGAACCCACCAGAGCTATTGGGAGCGGGGCCGCCCCCAGTGCCCCAGTTAATGTTGGAAGAGGAAGCAGAATGATCGCTGCACACCCACCGCTCAAGGGCTAGGGCAAGAACCGAGGGAAACCTACCTGCCCCCAGGCGAGGGTCGGTCTAGCGGAGTTCCCGGCCAGGCCCCGCTGGCAACACAAACTCTCTAATACTGGAAATGATGCTGCAGTTGGAACAAAGGTTAGTCTGCGCGGAATCAGGCGCCTCGGCGCCAATTTCAAATCAGCTTTTTGCCTCCAGGCTAGGACCATTCACCGCTGCGATCCTGCAGGCTGTCAGACCGGCGTACGCAAAGACTCCAAAAAATGTCACATTATAGCGGTAAGACTGATCCCTTCATCCATATGGACACCTTCAAGAAGGTCACCAACAACAAGGGATTCGATGACACCACCCTGTGCCACTTGTTTAGCGAAACGCTGGACAATGAGGCAATGAACTGGTTCTTCGAGTGCCCGCCAGGATCCATTGACTCATTCCAGGCGTTATCACATGCTTTCCTTTCTTGGTTCATCCTACTATCTGCGGGACACCACAATACAAGTCAGTTGTTCAACGTCAAACAAGGTACGGAAGAAACACTAAAGGCATTCGTCACAAGGTGGCGGGCGGCAGCATCTCAATGCCGTGATCTTGATAAAACAATGGCTTCGGCCGCTTTCAAGCAAGGACTCCTCAAGGGGCCATTCCTCTATCACCTCAACTACAATCATCCAAATGCGGTGTACGACCACCTCATGAGTGAAGCGGTCATTCATGCCCAAGCAGAATTCATCACATATGGAGAAACCCCACCGCCACCAGCAAAACCAACAAAATCAGCACAACCCTCCTCTAGTCATCAGGAGACCTCTAGCAAAACTCCCGCCACACCGCCAACTGAAAAGAAGAAGGAGTGGCAACAGGGCCATTACTAGAACAAGCGGCAGAAGGACCAACACTACAAGGGAAACCGCTCATCCTATGGGGACAACCACAACAAACCAATGAAGTCCTCTCAGCGGTATGCGGTATTTACAGTCTTCACAGCTTCGTATGAGGAATATACGATTAGTGCAAGGATCAGATCCCAAAGCCACCCCCAGGAAGATACCCAAAAATGGGCAAACCAAGAAACACCGGCAGGTGGTGCAAATACCACGAGGACAGCGGTCACAATACCAATAGCTGCAACCTCTTAAAACGGCCATTGAAACCTTGTACCGTGATGGCAAGATGGAACAATTCAAAGTGCGCCAACCGCCACCTCTGATCGCCAACATTGAGCCCTTGGGTCGCATCAACACTATCGACGGCGGTGCTCCAATCACCAACATGTCTCATAGGGCAAGAAAGGGTTATGCACGGGCAAATCACCCAAAGGAGGTCTGCAACATCCGCTACGAAACCCCGCTAGCGGAACTTCTCACTTGTCACCTTACAAGTGACGAGGTCCCCGCTGAGCGAAGCCTCGCTAGCGGAACTTCTCACTTGTCACCTTCTGAGTGACGAAGTCCCCGCTGAGCGAAACCCCGCTAGCGGAACTTCTCACTTGTCACCTTCCAAGTAAAAAAGTCCCCGCTGAGCGAAACCCCGCTAGCGGAACTTCTCACTTGTCACCTTCCAAGTGACGAAGTCCCCGCTGAGCGAAACCCCGCTAGCAGAACTTTTCACTTCACCTTCCAAGTGACAAAGTCCCCGCTGAGCAAAACCCCGCTAGCAGAACTTCTCACTTGTCACCTTCCAAGTGACGAAGTCCCCGCTGAGCGAAACCCCGCTAGCGGAACTTCTCACTTGTCACCTTCCAAGTGACAACGTCCCCGCTGAGCGAAACCCCGCTAGCGGAACTTCTCACTTGTCATCTGGCAAGTGACAAACCGCGTACCTTGCTGAGCGCAACACCGCTCAATAAAATACCGCCAGCTACGTCTACGCGGCGCTGTTTCCTACTACAACTAGCGGGGGGAAATCCACCAGCGGCGAATCCAGAGGCTACGCCTCACTCTGACAACGACTGCCACGCGGCATTACTGTCAGATCGTCCCTACGGGACACGGGGACTTGTCAACAATCTACGACGGCCCTGATCAAGTACGTTGACCCCCGTCACTTAGGTACTAAAGATTGGGCACGCTACCCAACACCCTCTGCTCCGTGCAGCTCCCCCTAAACAAACAATTTGCCGACCATCCGGAGGTCCTTCTTGGCTAGGGAGTGGGGGACTCCCTGGCGGGCCTAGCAGGGGCCCACCCGAAAGGGTATAAAAGCGTTCGCTCAGTAAATCCATGGTTGACAACGCACTAACGCTAATTATGCTTTTGCAAGTCTAGCGGAGGTAACGCTTCACACCGCCAATCAAGTCCCCAACCAAGATTGCCCTCCTTGATTGGGGACTTGGGGGACTTGTACCTACATGTGCATTTGCAAGCATAATTAGCTATAATGAGCCACGTTCATTATACCGCCAGAGGTACCAACTCCCACCAAAAGAGTGACCTACCAAAGCACGGCCAGGCGGGCTACTGCCTGAGCCCCGGATCGCCCCCAGATCACTGCTGACGAGCCACCACGCGCTGCGCCAAGATAGCATCAGAAGCTCAGGACGCTGGGAATCAAAGCACATCAGTCCCACATCGAAAACAAGAAGAAGATCAGTCTTCTCCTCACCTATAAAAGGTCCTCTCCTCTCTCCTCATTAATTACGCATTTTACTACTCATTTGTCATTATGCTACCTTTATGCATTGACTGACTTAGGCAAAGGAGAAGTGAAGACCACCCAACGCGGTCTTCCTCTGATGCCCTGTCTCTCGTGTGACAGCTAGCGAAGGCCATCAAGTCCTCAGAGTAGCGGTCCGCCCACTGGACCCGCGTTAAACGAAAGATTGGCTACCGCCGGACTTTGAGCACCAACATTTGAAAAAGGTAGGGTGCAATGTTCATTATTTCTTCAAGGAAAAATAAAATGTGTGAATAATATGGTTAGTAATTTACACGCACTTTAAATTTTCTTTGATAATTTATTGCTCAAATGATGTAATAGTGTGTCTGTGTGTTAGAAATTAACATGTTGGAAGTTTATGGCCGTTTGGCTTTTGGCAGTAACCCCTTTGCGCCTATGGGAAAGTTCTTACTAGGGCTGGGCACGGGCCGGGACGGGCCGGGATCTTGGTAATCCCGATCCCGGGCCAGGAATTATTTTTCGGGACGAGACGGGACGGTTAATGCTATTTTGAGAAGTGATCCCGACGGGCCCGAACCCGAACAGTACCGGGTCGGGACAGAGTCGGGACCGGGACATCCCAAAAAAAAAAATGCATCGGAGTTTGGATTTGTTCGTGTTCTGAGCCGCCTGTAGAAAACTTGAAGTTTGGATTTGAGCAACTTTGAATTCCCAGTTCGGATTGAATTCTTCCTTTCAGAGTAGCCATCCTAGGCTTCTCACCATGAACAAGTATCACGTGCTTAGGAGAAAGAAACTTCACCAGATCCATAATCCCTTTGGCATCTGTATGAGGACTGAAAGTCAATTGATGAATCTGGCAATGCAAACAAATCACCTCATGAATAAATTCCAATTAACTCGACAAAAAAGATATGAATTATGCTAAGGAGTAAGTGAAGAAGATAAAGCTGGCATCGCACATCAATTCGGGTGTCCTTGTCCAGATCAATTTTGGTCGGTTTACCAGACATTAATTTATCAGAGAGATGTGAAAACGGGCGAGGGAGAGAGGGAGAAGAAAAAAAGAAACTGGGGAGGGAGGGCCAGAGAGAGGTGAAGACGGGGGGAAGAGAGGGGAGAAAGAAAAGAAGGGGGGACAAGAAAGAAACTAGGAGGAATAAACTAATAAAGGTGAGAGAGAGATGGAGACAATACCAAGACAAAAGAAAATAGGAGCAAAGATAATATAAATTATACATATTATATATATATATAAAAATCGGTACGGGACGGGCCCAAATGGGACATAGAAAATGAGAACCGAAACCGATCCCGTTTTCACGGGACGGGACGGGACGGGCCCAAATAGTAAATTTTAAATTTTGATCCCGTCCCGTTTCAGCGGATTTCGGGACGGTTTCGGGACGGGACCGGAATTTCGGTTTTGGGTGCCCACCCCTAGTTCTTACTCTTGGTTCTATATCAAAGGCATGGATTGTCCTGGTTAGAAACTTGGCTGGATTGTGAAAAATGATCCTGAGGGCATCCTTGAAAAAACTGGAGTACGGTACTTGTTCTTCCATACATTTTTTTTTCATTCAAGTTCTCTTATGTCTTTGAATTAACGTGCGGTATTATGTGACTGATTGGTTTAACTAGCAAATATACAGTTGTGTCTCTTAGGAGCTTATTATTACATTGTTCTTTAATAAATTATACTTGAAGTAATTGTTCATTGAAACTTTATTATTGGTATTCATTTTTATTTTTTTGTCCGGATTGTGGACAGCATTAAGAACTATCTTGACGTCACTTATGACCCGGCAAACCTTTCTTCAGGTACCTCTTTTGATCATTTCCTTTGTTGTGAATTAAAATGTCAAAAGATAGAATGCATGGCCTTGTTATTGGAGTGATCATTCAGCTAAGTTGTTTGTTTATGGGTAATGTCTAAAGTAAAGAAGTAAATTGAGGAAACTTTGTTTATGGGTAGTTTGTTCATTTTGGGTTTGATTGGCAGGTTCTTTCTCTGCTATTTGAACGATCCCACCACAACCACCACTGAAGCTTTCCCGTTTCTCAATTTTGAAAAAGGTACTCCCTCCATACTCGACTCATATTTCAATCCAATTTTAATCAATATCGATTTCAATTTTTTCTTTTTTCATAACGATTCATAGTATAATCGATTCCCTTTATTATTTCTTCCTGTTTGGTTGTTGATAGAGCAAAAAGAAGAAAAAGTCATCAACTGCTAAAATAAATTTTGAAATTAAATTATGGATTGTTGACCTCAACCCGGCATATGACATGGTTACTGCTTTTTCGTTGTCATGCTAACTGTTCCATATTACGCTTGCCGTTGGGTTTTTAATTACCGAGGGATTTTGGAAAAGGGAAGAGACTGATTCAAATATTGTTCAGGATCAGTTCAATTTTTGATGTAGTGTCATCGTATGTTGCTTGGGTGGGAAAGAGAACAGAGAGATTCAAGATTGTGGTGGATTTTAGGGAGTAGGATTGCATGAAATAATTCAAAAAATCATCTTAGGGTCTAAGGTTGCAAATTTGAAACATGTAAGGTCCATCTTTATCAGTCTACTATATATCTTAGGTTCTTACTTTTAGTATTTTTGCTTTTGCAGTTTCTGTCCCTGTGTTGGGAATTTGATATAATAGTTTGAGTAGGATTTATATTAGGATTACAGGACCACTCCATTAGGCAATTAGGTAGAGGTACCCCATTGCTTGGACCTAGCTAGGCCACATGCTTCAGATTATGATTCACCAAACACCTATTAATACATAAAACAGCTTTCAGACAAATTGGGCATGAATTTAAAAACCAAGACATAGATATATCCCTAAACATGTAGTTGCATGTATCTGTCTATCTGTTCATCTAAGTAATCACTTTCTACAACTGTCCTATATCCCTATACACCTTCTAGTTATACAGAATACCCAATTAGCCATATTTGAAGCATCAAAGTTGGAGTGCCTTAAGCAGGTCTTTCTGGCATTCCTTTCGTCATTAATTGTGTCTGCTATATATGATGTTGGATATACCTTGCTGCATATCTACCTAGTTATAATGTCGGCATCTCTGATTGTGTGTTTTCAACCATTTATTGATACATATTGCTGACTATTGATCTGTTTCTTTCAGGCCATGGCTCCCCGATCTAATAACATAGCCAAAGCTAAAGTAATAGCACTAAGGATGAAGGCACTGCAAATGAAAAGAGGTACAAAAACAGTGTTGAAACTAGCTGTTGAAGAGACTGATGTACCACCTAAATCTGCATTCACCAAACATGATCAATAGTATGAGATACCAGTGTTTTTTGGGTTCCATTTGTTGATCACGCCAACTATTATAGGTTATTGAACTGATGTTTACTAAGTTTAGCTCCATTATGAATATATGTATAGCTGCAGTAACAGATTAATCAAATATTGGTATTTTTGTGAATGGATTCCATATTTGATGAATGCATTGGGTAGTTTTCAAATTTACATAATTGTGGCGCAACTAGAATACAAATATGTCATCTGAATTAGAAAGCAACAACAAAATGAAATCCAAATATGTTGTTGGACATATCTAAGAACAACATAAACAAGAAAAAATATGTTGTTACTTTTGCACTCAAACAACAGAAAATTGTCATCTGAAATAAAAAGCAACGAGAAAATGAAATCCAAATATGTTGTTGGACATATTTAAGAACAACATAAACAAGAAAAAATATGTTGTTACTTGTGCATTCAAACAACAAAAAATTGTCATCTGAAATAAAAAGCAATGACAAAATGAAATCCAAATATGTTGTTGGACATATCTAAGAACAACAGAAACAAGAAAAAATATGTTGTTACTTGTGCACTAAAACAACAGATAAATGTTATTGTAGGCTACTAAAGAATATAGATAAATGTAATCTGAACTGAATGCTAATGACAGTTAACTGTTATTAGAATTTGAATAAAACAACACAAAACTGTTATTATAAGTCCATTCAGACGCAGATAGGATTTCATATCTTCTACTTTGGTGCATTCAAACTACAGAAATCGGTCTTTGGAATAAGCATTAGATCACAGAAATTACAAGGAACTGTTATTTGTTTTCAGATCACAACACATTTATCTGTCGTCTGAATTCACTAATACACAGCTAACTCATGTCTTGATTTCATTAGACAACAGAAGACCTAAAAGCTTTCTATCGTCTGATTTTTCAGACGACAGAGGAAATCTGTTGTCTGATACCCCCAAGAGACGGCACCGTACTAGACAACAGAAATTTTTTTAATCAGACGACAGATCTCCTCTGTCGTTTGATTACTTTTCTGGCATAGTTGAATATGAGTGAGTAGTTACTTTGTTGGGGCTAGGGTTGAAAGCCCTAGCCAATCTTGTATGGATTGATACTATAATATGATGTTATGCAATTTTCTTTAACATGCCTACATGCTAGTTCAAGAGTTGAATGCATATGCTTAGACTTTACCACTTTGAGTATGTGCATTTGCTATGTTATGATATAATGTTTAGAGATTGGTAACCTTTGAATGTTAAAGCATGAAAGCACACTAGGTGTGCATGTAAGGGTTGTGAATTGCAATCACTTAGAGATAAGCTTGGTTGGTTTGCATGATTTCTTCATCTCCAAACTTTATGCACTTAGGGTAATGCACTAGATACCTAACCGGATTGAAATGTGTGACTTAAGTAGTTAAGTACTACACCCAAGAGGGGTTGCTTGATATCACAAAAGGAGCATGTCCCTTGTCATACCTGAGAGGGATGCAAGGAGAGAAATTGGTTAATTAATTTAGCATCATTCATATAGAAATGCATCAATACTTGCAAGGGAGGTTAGTGGCAGACAATCTAAATCCTAACTTTCATCCATTTGATCACTAGTTTAGTTTAGAGTAATTTATTTCATATTTGAGCATTTAGTTGTTTTCGATTCAAAACTTTCTTCAAAAACCAAAATCAAATCACTACTCTATCTTACATATACTCACCATGAGGCTAGATTTCCTTATAAATTTAGGTTTGTGATTGTACATTTGCATATTCTAGCTCTTATTAGGTTCACACCCTAGCTAGTAAAATGAATCAAATCCTCGTAGGTTCGACAACCTTTCTTAAATCCTTATACTATTAACTATTACATGTACCCCTTATACTTGAGGGTGACTACTTGGCTAACACCCAGTAGGGGAGTCTTTTGGATATTGTACATTTAAAAAGCAGAGGCAGTTTCGAAAAAGTAGGAAAAATTTCTGGTTTTTTATTAGAGGACCCTAAAGCCACGTGGTGAGGAAACTTCCACCTAAGAATTTCTCAATAAGATCAGCTATCTATGATCTCCCTTCAATCATGTCATTTATTCTTTAGTTGCGAAAGGATGACCACGTGTATCTGTCGGCAATAATTTTCTGACCATATTGATATTTTGTTTTTCAATAATCTTTGTCTATTTCTCTAAACAAAAAATAAATAAATATTTGGATCTTGTTTTAGGGAATCAGGAATTGAGAGAAATTTGCTGTCTATTCTCATTGATAATAGGGGCCTCTTTATATAGAGGATTACAATGCATAGAATCTCAATCATACAAGGAAAGTAATTCTACATTGATTAGGATTCTAGATCCTTCTAATTAAATCCTATTACCACTAGGTCAAGTAACCTAGAGTTTGGGCTAAACACAAATTAGGTTTTCCTTGAACACTCCCCCTTGTGTTGCCCAAACGCGGTGCTTCTCTCGTTGCCTCATTAAAAACCTTGCCGAGTAACAAAAACCCAGTGGGACAAAAATAACCTCGGTCAAAGGGGAAAAAGAGCACAACACACCCTTCACGTTTCGAGGTGAACATGTAGACATCTCCCCCTGATGTCTGCGCCTCCCCCTGATGACTACGATCATGGGAGTTCAGATAATTTCCGCAAGTCAATTCTTGCCACATGTTTCTCGAACGTGGATTTGGGCAATGACTTAGTAAACAAGTCTGCCTCACTATCCTCACATTGAATCTAGTTCACTTTGATCTCGAGGAGAGTCTGTTGTTGCTGATTATGCTTGGTGTTATCGCTTTTGATGTAGCCTTGCCTCATTTGTTCAAAACAAGCAGCATTATCCTAAATGCTCGTAGGCTCATCTGTGGTAGACTTCAAACCACAATTGTTCGAACATGCGTAATTATGAATCCAATCCATATTCATTCACGAACCACTTCATGAAGAGCAATGATCTCTGCATTATTCGAAGATATAGTGACTACGGTCTGTTCTGTAGACCTCCAAGATATCACGGTCTTTTCCCATGATGAATACTTAACCAGTTTGGGAGCGGCCATTGTGTGGGTCAGAGAGATACCCAAAATCAGCAAAACCTTCTAAAACACATGTCGTTTTGGGATGGGGATAAAGAACGCAGGCCGGCGTTGGCGGCGTTTCTGGTGTGTGATGGGTCTGAATCCATCATCTCTTTGTAGGGATAAAACATGCCCATATCAATCATACATCTCAAATATCGAAAGATATCTTTTAACACCAATCAAATGGCGTCACGTTGGCGCAGAGCTATATCTAGCTAACAAGTTCACAACATATGAGATGTCCGGTCTTGTGCATTGGGATAAGTACAATAATGCGTCTATTGTACTAAGTAAGGCACTTCTGCCTCTAGCACATCTTCATCATCATCCTTTCGATGAAGAGGATCCTTTTCAGGATCAAGACTACGGACGATCATGGGGGTGCTTGAAGGCTTGACCTTGTCAAAATGCCTAAGCATCTATCAACACGATGCTCAAGTTCCAAACCGAGACAAAATCGTGTTCTCCCAAAAATCCTTCACCTCAAACTCGGATTTTAAGTGTTCAGCGGTTTCCCTTAACTCTTTAAGGGCTTCTAATGAAGATCATGTCCGACATGAACCGTGATAGAATCCGAAACTTGTCATAGAAACGCGTAGGCATATCCCTTCCTAATCAAGTAGTCACTTTAGTGAGCGTTTCAACCTTATTGTAAACGCGCTCCATGGTCTAGAGCCACTTGACTTGGGTAAATGAAGTTCGCCATGAACTTTCATGTATATTCCGTATCTAGATCCCTATAGAGATACATAGTGACCACATTTGTAAGCTGCATGTTCAGTTATTCGGAAACTACCAAACTGACAAGGTAGTGGAGTGCAATGACATCCATTACGAGAGAATATGTCTCATCGTAGTCGATTCCAGGGCGTTTTGTGAGAAGCCTTGCTCCATAAGGCGAGATTGCCATCTCTTTTTCTCATCACGCTTTCTAACGAAGACCCATTAGTCAACAGGTTCTATGTTAGGAGGTGTTGGCATCTCTAGCTCGAAAACCTTCCTCTTCGTTAGAGAATCCATCTTAACCTGGATCGCATCTTTCCATTTAGGCCAAAAACTCTCTACGTTGGTATTCATTCATCAACGGAGCGTGGTTCGATATCATCTGACTCAACAAACTCATGCGCAACGAAATGCACAACTACATCATCAATTATGATGGAGTTTTTATCCCACGTCTCATGTACACTATTGTAAGTTTCATAGAGCTCTATATTCTCAGGAATAGGTTCTGACGTTGAGGCGTTCCCTAACGGTAACCATAACCCGGAAGATTCTCATGAGACGGATTTTGAGTCTTGCTGATCAAAGGATTGGAATGTGCCAAAGTATCCTTCGAACCCACGGGCCTCCCACGCATCCTACCTGGGGTCATGGCCTGTAACGCCATAGTGCCACTCTCTTTGGCATTGGCGCCATGCCTACCTCCGTGTAGGGTAGCGCTACGTCCTCTCGTAGGGACATCCTTCCTTGCAGGCATGTTTGCAGCATATTTGTGTGATCTCGTCACTTTAATAGGGATCAAGATGAGACATAGTGGGGACAGACCACGACAAATCCTGTCGTTCCTGTTGAACATATGTGTTCTTATCTCCCCCTAACGACGGGAAGACTGTCTCATCAAAGTGACAACCGCAAATCTAGCGGTAATGAGATCGCCTGGCAAGGGCATTAAGTGGCGGACGATTGTTGGAGTCTCAAATCCAACGTAGTTGCCTATTCGTCTGTAAAGACCCATCATAGAGCGATGTGGCGGCGCAATTGGCACATAAATGGCTCACTCAAATGTGCGTAAGTACAAAAGACGTGTACCCAGTCACTAGCTGTAACGTATAGGTACATTGAGTGGCGGTAGGTCGTAGACGAATTAGCATAGCTGCATGCGATATTGCATCACCCCAAGCAGATATAAAAAGATTGGTGCGCATTACCAATGTTCGGACTACCATCGTAGTCGTTTCCGTGAGACTAATTGGGTGTGTACATGGAAATGTGATGTCCAACATCAAGCCCATTGCAATATCCATCGAAAGTCTTTCGATGTAAACTCTCTAGCATAGTCAAATCCAATTGACTGAATAGGATGATCTGGGGAGTGAGCCCGTTGTCATATGATATGTGCTAGGAGTGGAGCATAAGCAGCATTTATAGGTGGACAATGGCACAACAAGTGACCGGTGTGTTTGCGTGTCAACCAACATCATAAAATATTTAAGCGTTCGCAAGTTGGTTGAATTAATCCACAAAATCCCTAAGGATTCTTTGTAAGAACAGAATGAGTATTGTCATATCCTTTGCATAGGACGGTCTCAGTCCTAATTTCCCGAAGGAACTGGCTTAGTAAAATGAGCAAGAGGCCTTAGAAGCAACCAATGAGTATTGTGGTTAGGCCTGAGCGTCCGAAACGCTATGTGAAGCAAGTGGGTGATTACAATATCACCTGGGGCGCCATCACCATGATGGACGCCATCCATGGCGTCATGGATAAGGATTGCGCCAGCCCTAGGCTGGTGGTGGACGGAGGCAGTGCCCTAGGCAGCTGGGTCGGTCACACTTAGTCTAGAAATCAACTTTTGATTCATGCTTCGTTTCGCTCGAAAGAAATGATGTCCATGTGAAGTCTTTTGTAGACGGATCATCATATCATGACTAGGATGATCTATCCTATTGTGACAAAGCCAATATGTGTCTAAATCCAAGAGATCTTCTCTCATAACTTTATTGGATCAATAACTCGAATAGTGACATAGAATCCACTAGTGAGACACATAAACTTTTCTAAGATGCGTCATTGTTCGCAATCATTAGAGGTGATGCAAAGGAACTCATTTCCGTTCTCTACATGCATTTTCGCATGGAATGCGTTGGCTATTCATAGGGTACGATTTGCCCTAAGAGCGTAGAGAGTTTCTGTGACAACTGTAATCAAGGTGCCATTTGGCAAGTGGAACTTGGGCTATTCCATGTCCTTGAATTAATATTGATGGCCCAGTCATCGTAGTCACAAAGTAATATGCTCAGAATCAAAATTGAGTCATAATGAAAAGAACTCGAAATTTTATTCATAAGCCAACGGAGTACATCATTGTTTCTTTGATCAAAGAAAATCTAATCCAATAAAAAGTAATATGGCAATCGCCTACATCTCTTGGAAAATAAAAAGACTTAATCAAAATCGCCAGTTTCTAGGTCTTGATCCATGTAGTCTTCCACCCTTAGATCTAGATCGCCATCTTGATCTTCTTGTTCCATGTAATTTGCTTCCCTTGCTTCACGATACGTCTTGTATGCGTTTGCAACATTCTGGGGTGCGGTACATGTTTTGGCCCAATGTTCAGTTGATCCACATCGAAAACAAACATCATTATGGTCAGGCTCCCTTGATCGAGGTGCCATTGGGGCGCGATTTGGACGACCTATGCTCTTGGTGGCGTTACCACCATGGTCGGAGGCTCCGCCTCTCTCTCTCTTCACACGTTGACCTCCACGGTTCTGTGCACGCCTCTCTCGGCGATTTCCTTCCTCTTTAGGGCGAACATATGGACCAGAATGTCCAGAAATGTCCCTACTCTTAGGGTTTCGCTCCTTGCGTCCTCCATTGGGGGCGCGACTATAGTTAGACTCCGGAATAGGCTTAGTTCCCACGGGTCTAGCATTATAGTTCTTCACAAGAATATTGTCGTGCTTTTCAGCTACGTTCATGGCGCCAATGAGCTCATGAAACCTTGTGATACGTCCTGCATTTACATCAATCCGATAATTCTTTGAAATCATCAGTGCAGAGACGGGGAAGGTAGAGAGAGTCTTCTCGATCAACATCGTATCAGTTATGGCTTGGCCACAAAACTCCATCAGAGACTTGATACGAAGAGCTTCCGAGTTATAATCAAGCACAGACTTGAAATCACAAAAGCGGAGGCTATGCCATCGCACTTCTAAATCAGGAAGCAGGGAGTCACAACGTTGCCAAATCGCTGCTCAAGTTCTACCCATAGCTTTCTTGAGTCTTCCTCGTTGAGGTATTCATTTTAGAGCGCGTCATTCTTGTGCCTTGTCATGAGAATTATGGCTTTAGCTTGTTTTGCTTCAAAAGCAGTAGCTTCCTCAATGGAGAGCACGTTCTGACTAGGCTCTTGGATGGCTTCCAGAAGTCCATCAGCCTTAAGATGTTGGCGCACATCTCGGACCCACCTATGGTATCCTGCGCCAGTTGTCTCGAGTGGAACAAAGTTCAACTTGTTCAGGTAACTCATCCTGAAAAACAACACAAGATTAGGGTTAGTTTCGGAGCGAAAAAGGCTACCATGAAAAACTGTTAAATTTCTGAGCGTAGTCGCTTCCAAGAAATTAGGAATTTTCTGAGCGTAGTCGCTTCCAAGAAAATCCGATTCCAAGAGGGGTTTTGGATTAGATCGAAACAACGATGTATGTGGTCGATCGTTTTCTTCTCAACAAACTCTAAGTTTGGAGGACTCTACAAGCTCCAAGCTTGGAGTGAGCACAAACCCCCACAGTTCGGCTATTGGTCTCCCCTATGAAGAAGAAAGGGGGGTAGAAGAAGGGATGTTGGAAGTCCCCGAGAAAAGAAGAAGAAATTTAAAAAAACTTCAAAAACGGGAACTTTTAGAAAAAATTACCTTAAAACGATGGCCGGAAAACTTGACCGAAAGTTGGCCAGAAAAATGTCGCCTGAAAAGTGTTGACCAGAGCGTTGACCGGGGTGCTGACATGGCAGGTCCGGTGCTGACGTGGCAGAGCTGACTGGATGCTGACGTGTGCTTGCGTGGATGCTGACGTGGCAGCTGACGTTAGTGGGCCGCGTTGCTGGGCTTCAGGGCTGTGGCTTGGGCTCGGCTTCTGCCTCCCTTTTTTTTTTTTTTTTTTTTGCCGGTTCGGTTGCAGTCTTTTCCGGTGGCCGGTTCGGATGGTTAGGCCTGTTCCGGTGGAGATTTTTCAGCTCCGGTGATCTGGGGTCTTGTTGCAGCTTCCGGTGAAGTTTGGTAGCAGTAGGCAGGAAGGAAAGCTTCGAACCGAGCAGGGAGGATATAGTTATTTCCGGTGGCCGGTTCGGATATTTTCCGGCGGGTTCTGGGGGCGGGCCGCCGGTTCTGGACTCCTGGAGTTGAGATCTTCAAGGTGGGCGGCGGTGGTTTCTGGGATTTGAAGGCTACGAATTTAGGATTTCAGGGTTAGGGCTCGTGTTGATAACGTGTTTTAGGGAATCAGGAATTGAGAGAAATTTGCTGTCTATTCTCATTGATAATAGAGGCCTCTTTATATAGAGGATTATAATGCATAGAATCTCAATCATACAAGGAAAGTAATTCTACATTGATTAGGATTCTAGATCCTTCTAATTAAATCCTATTACCACTAGGTCAAGTAACCTAGAGTTTGGGCTAAACACAAATTAGGTTTTCCTTGAACAGATCTTTCTTTTTCTATTTAGCTACTATATAACAGTGCGAGTGCTGGACATGGAAGTTTAAGAAAGAAGTATATATATGCAGTTTCAATGCATTTATCTAACCCATATATTACTTCGTGTTTATATTCTTTTCCAACAATGTGCACTACAAGATATACATACTTGGAGTTTTACATGAATGATTGTTCATACACTGAAGAGAACAGTCCTATATCAATAGAATAGATACAAAAGGAAACTATCATCAATAAAGAATGTTGTAGGTAGAAGCTGATATTTCTCGACTCCTGAAAATAACAAGTCTGAAGATCGAATTATTCTTGGATATTATTGTTCGCATCTCAGTTAGCAGGAGGAGCCCTATGACAAGCTGGAATAGTAGCAGGAAAGAACATCTGTCTCACACCTTCTGCCTTGATGATGGGAAATATTATGCCTACTGCGCTCTGGGAAAAGAAAGAACAAGATCTTCATTAAGAATTACAGAGAACAATTCAATGCATACTCAATAAGATAGCTCTTTAGGAAGTTTATTTTCACTTTGAAATGTATTGGTATAAAATTATGGTGATGGTAATGAAATTCAGGAAAATTAATTGCAGAAAAACCCACCCAGATTAATCTCACTCCAATCCACATGCGTTTCGGTGAAGGAAATGGTAGAAGCAAACGTCCAACACCATATATCGCAACAGCAAAAAAATGGAGAACTAAACTCAGCGGGCGAGGATTTAGACCAGAGAGCAGAGCCACTGGTCCAGTTGAACAGGCACCTCCAAGGCTCAGATAGTCAAAGCATGCTTGGCACATCTCCTTCCTTGCTTGATCAGGGGAGGCAGAGAACACCTTGTATAGGGCACCTGCCAAGGTGTTTATTGTAGATGCAACTGGCTGCAAAAGCAACATCAAATATCAGTTGATGAGTAATGTGAAAAGAGCAAACAGGATCTCATCACGAACAACTCTTCCTTGAACATTACTCAACTGTATATATTCATGTAGTTCTTTTGATTAATATAAATACTTGCACTAAAAATTTACTTTCAATCACAGAGAAAGCCCAAGACAGTCGCATTGTCAATGATACCACAGATAATTAAGAAATACAAGAATGGCAACACAGGTTACCTTGCGCAAGGTATAAAAGGATTCTAGGTAGTTGCACAATGAAGAAGCATCATTTATGTCACGTAATGGTTTAAGAAGATCCCTGAGTATAACAATGTCCGATAGTGCCACAGTCATTCCTCCACCAGTTAAAGGATGACGCATATTGAAAGCATCACCCATTAAAAGGGCTCCAGGAGTTGGCTGCGGATTGGCTGGCATGCTTTGTCGAGGTGGTCTGCATAGTCAATTTAGGAGTGAGTCCTGCTAAAAAATAAATAGTTTTTCAACAAATAATCCAACTATAACTTGAACCCATAACAGAATATTAACAATTCGGACCTATTATATCAAAATTGAAAGTGCAGGGGTGTTTTTGATGAAATTAGAAGTCCAGGGACTGAATTGATTTTGGACCTAAATCACAGGGTACTAACTAGTATTTAGCCCTATTTTAAATTTAAGCACTGCAATTTCAAAAAACTTAAGTACCTGTGGAGCTACCACATTCTTCAAATAGTTAGCCATTGCTCCATTAGTGATGGGAGGTACTTTCTGGCCAGGCACATCAACTAAACAGCGGACCTCTGTACTACTGATTTGGTAAAACAGGATTGGAGATGGATCAGCAAGAATAACATGCCCGTGATTTGCAAATGGGAGTTCACAATTTTCCAAAATTAATCCCACAAAACAAGAGGGCACTTCTACCTGTCAAAGAGATTGATATTATTTGTCAGTGTAAAGTCAGAGCAAAGTTATGATACAAATTTAGCACATTTGAGTGTCAGTCAAGCTTAAATGTCGTGATGCTGGGAGATGAAAAAACAAATTGGTCAACTGTTTCTGCAAGTACATCCTAATCAGACCAAGTAAGAGAGTCTAAGAGTTGAAAGAGGAAACTTTACCTGAGGCTTACAAAGAGTGCGTCGCAGATTTGAGAAGCAACCATCGCAGACAATTGTAAGAGGAGCATGAGCTTGAAGTTCTTGACCATCCTTAGTTTTGTACTGAACCCCCGTAATTGTCCCATTTTCTTCAAGCAGGGATGTGACTGTACCTTGCTCCAGTTGTACACTGGAAATATACGTTGAACACATAAGGATACAAGCCTACAAGGAGATCAAGAATTTTCTAGCACAAGAGAACATCTAAAAAGGTTTGTGGCATAAAAGTTGAACCTTATTGAAAAACTAAGATAATTTAACAGAATAAAAAGTGGGATTATTCAAACATGGAGGCAAGAAACATTACTTGGGAAGAGTAGCAGCTTTTTCTCTCATCCTCTGTATGAATCGCCCATTGTGAAAACTTCTACCCGCCACATCTGAGTGGAACTGTTCCAGGGGATAGGACAGTGTAGTATTCTTCCCATCCTTAAAAAGAGCATATCCGAGAACTCGCTGAGCATCGATTTCCTCAACACAATCTAAAGCCAACGCTCATATATGTTAGTATTTGTTTCACAAGCAAAACCATGCTACATTCTTGGCATTTCAATTGGGCTATGTAATATATAAGAACTAGCATACAAGATTCATAAATACTAGCTTTCCTTACCTTCAAGTCCCAAGTCAATCAGCTTCAGGTATCCCCCAGGCTGGAGAAGTTCGCCAACAATTCGATCCGGCTCTGTCAAGTCTCTTTCAATCACACGAACAAGTCTTCCCTCCTGAGATCAGTACAAGATCAAGTAAGCTTCCACACTAATTCTACATGAATATCTCTCTCAAAGGGACCTCAATGCTAAAAAACATGTAAATAACTTGTGGAACAAACAACACTGATGTACAAAGCTAGAAACCCAAACTCCCAAGTATTCATATGCCACTGCTTTTGTTTTACGTGTGCAAACTTTAACCATACTTGTACAGACCAAATTTCATTTTTGTGAAGTAGACGATTTAGTCTCCTCTACAATCATTGAACTTGCGTCATCAACTTTCCAAAGAGAAACAATCAAACCCACAACCTCAAGAAAGCTAACAAACAATTTGATAAAACTGACCATGCCAAATTCATGACTTCAATCATTCAAAACAAGCAACCCATCTGAGATGTGACCAAAAAACAAAACCATCTTGAAGCAAACCATTTACTGAAGTAAAAAAACAAAAGTGAACTTAAGTTTTTTATTACCTTGCCAAGGGTGTGTGCAAGAGCAGCGCCAGCAACACCGGCGCCAACGATGATGACGTCAGTTCCGGAGCCGAACTCCTGCCGGAAGTCTCCGTTGCCGGAGCTCTTCACACATTCTTCAGAAACATGATTCTCGGTCGTCTTGTTCTTGTTTTTAACCATTCCCTTCTCCTCGGCGGTGGCATTTCCGTAATTACGTCGGCGGAGAAGGGAGAGAAGAAGAAAACCCAACAAAGAAGCAAAGAACGTCCACACAACATACGGATCGATCGCCACCATTGTCGCCATCATTGAATTAATCGATGAATTACAAGACCCAGATGAAGAAGAAGAAGAAAGATGTCCCTGTTTGGTTCTCCTATCTGTTTCTGTTGGAATGCAGCTGGAACTGGTAGAGCTTTCGGGTGTTGTTGATGTGGGTTTATGGAAGCAGAGAGAGACTGTGGGAAGGTGAGGTTTATGGTAATGGAGATGGATCTGAGCAAAAAGCTGTGAGCTTGGTTGTGGTGGAAGATGGGTCTGGAAGATTGGCTTTTGTAGTTGCATTTTACCAGTTGGTTGGGGGGTTGTCTTCTTCTTAATGATCACAGTTATGGTGTATTTAAGACATCTACCTGATTCTCCGTTGTTAGCTCAGTAGTGTAGACGCTAAATAGTTCCAAAATATCCTTTTCAAAAAACAAAAAAAAATGTTCCAAAATGTTTACTTTCTACTTTGGGTTTTGTTTCATTTTCACGTATCTTTTCAATTAGGCCTGTTCATTTAAGAGATAATTTTTAAGGGATTGTCACATAATCTGATGGTTGAAAATAAATACACAGTTTTAAGTTATTATCATTTCTGATTTTATATTTAATACTTGTGGTTGAGATGCATTTATTCCTCACGGTCCCTTAAAACTGTCCCTTAAGTGAGCAAACTTGTCTTTTCAATTTCATTACACTCCAATACAATTTCAAAATGTCTTCCAAAAAAATAAAAAATAAAAATAAATAAAAGTTCCAAAATGTTTACTTTCTACTTTGGGTTTCGTTTCATTTTCACATATCTCTTCAATCTAATTGTACTCTAATGCACGATTGTTCGAAATTGTACTAATCTTGTAATCATCATATGTAGCGTCAATGTAACTGCAAAATGATATGACATGTGTTCTCCAAATACAATCCTTATCTGAATCATAAGTATAAGATTTGAGGGTTCTGGTAATCATGTGTCAAAAGGTTGCTTCGCATTTTAATTTAGTAATTTTGTTGATGCCCCGCATGATCTTGATTTGTTAATAGTTCGAATAAAGTTGAGTAAGATTTACAATAATTGAATTGTTTAGTTTGATATTTCTTTGTTAAAATAAATTGAGAAGAGAAATGAATCGAATTAGATGTAATTTTAAATATTTTGTATGAGAGAAATATCTTAACACAAAAGTAATCGTTATTTCATCCGCGCTTTCAAAATCGTTAATTAGTCACTAAACAGGCCTTTCGTCAAGAGATCAATGTGAAAGAAATATTAACAAAAGAGAAATTCTTATGTAGGAACTGCCTTACCACGTGGCGGTAAGGCAGCTCAATCAAAATTAAGAAAGAATTTTGCATATCCCAAAATTAGCCCTCTTTTAATAAAGCAACATACCCAAAACACTCCCTGCAAGGTTCTGATTGGACAACCCTACCGCCACGTGATACAGCTATCCTACCTAAGAATCTCTCTACAAAAAAAATCTGGTAAAACAATTATTGGCATTCAAAAACTGAAAAACTGTCTCTTGGCGAACAGCCATTCATGTGGATACGTGGATCTTCACATATAACCTACAGTTGCAGCAGGGGGTGAGGTTTTTCAGTACTAGCTACAGGCCATGGGTGTGTCTTTTCATATTGATATGCCTTATGGCTGCTGGCTCTGAAGCTTTCAGGCCACATTTGGTTCGTGGAAAGGAAGCATCAGGAAATGAAACTTATTCCTTTCATGCGTTTGGGATGCAAAAGGAAAGGAAATCATTTTCTGAATGAAGGGAAAATAAGGGGGAAAGTGGTTCCTTCTAAATCTCAAAGGAATCACTTTCCCCTCTTCTTTGCTTGCATTTATTACTCACAACATATTATTTTATTACATTATTGACAAACTTTTAACAACTTTCTTGATAACTTTCCTTATGTTACCAAACATCGGAATTGAAAGTTGTTGGGAAATTTCATTTCCCTATGGGAAAGACAAATGAATTACTTTCATTTCCGTGAACCAAACGAGGCCTCAGTTTAATTGTAATGGTCCATTCTCATATGGTTTGAGTGAAGGAGATATATTATTAGAGCCTTTTGCTCAAAACTGCGTGTCTCAGATATAGAAGACTGTCATTTGATGTATTCACCATGAAGTGAAAGGAGTTATAGTCTTCCATTGGAAATGATCTATCACTGTGTCGGTTGGTGAATAATGTAATACGAAAACTTTTATCAAACACCTATGTATCACTATGTCGGTTACTGAATAATGTAATACGCATATCCCGAAATTGGCCCTCTTTTAATAAAGTAATATGCCCAAAGCACCCTCTGCAAGGTTCTGATTGGCAGCCCTACCGCCACGTGGTATGGTTGCCCTACCTAAGAATCTCTCTGGAAAAAAAAAATCTAGTAAAGCAATTATTGGCATTCAAAAACTGACACTTGGCGAACAGCCATACACGTGGATACATGGATCTTCACATATAACCTACAGTTGCAGCCGGGGGGCGGGGGGGGGGGGGGGGGGTGAGGTTTTTCAATACCAGCTACCAGCCATAGGGTGTGGCTTTTCATATTGATTGACGTCAAAAGCAGATGCCCTATGGCTGTTGGCACTGAAGCTTTAGTTTAATTTTAATGGTCCATTCTCATATGGTTCGCATGGAGGAGATAAGTTTGGAAGTAGAAGTTACGATGTTGCTCAAAAATGCGTGTCTCAAATATAAAAGACTGTCATTTGATGTATTCACCAGGTAGCGAAGGGAGTTATGGTCTTCCACCTGAACTGGTCTATCACTATGTCGATTGATGAATAATGTAATACAAAAACTTTTATCAAACACCGATGTATCACTGTGTCGGTTACTGAATAATGTAATACGCATATTCTGAAATTAGGGGAAATTCATTATAGACCCAATTTCTATAAAATTTAGTGGAAAAAACCCATCAATTATTATTATTTTTCAATCTACACCCAATTATGCCAACTAGGATAAAATATTGTCTTTTTTTTTTCTAAAAATTACACATATTGTCACTATTTAAATCTGATAAACATAAGTCAACTAGCAAGATTAACAAAAAATAGAACTTCCCTCAATGAACAAAACAAGCCTCTAAAAGTAAGCAAGGTGTCTCCGAGCTTCTCGGAGCGACCTAGGGTTTTTGAAACTCAGTTTCGACAAGGCGGCGACGCACTTCCATTGGGGCAAGGCGGCAATCGTGGTGCGGCAGGGTACGGGCGGGGGCAAGTACTCAAGCGTTGATCTTGTTTGCGGCGAGAAGCTTCTGTTTGGGGGCCTCTTCGATCATGTTTACAAGTTTCATTCCTAAACCAGTTCGGACGGTGCTGGGATAGGCGACGTCTAGGTGGTTGTGGATTAGAGCGATCAAAGGGGGGCGATCGGGTAGGGGTCTGCGGTCACAGCGACTTCACCGACGTTGCAGCATTTGAGAAGGGTGGTCTGATCAAATAGTTTGACATAAAAGAGGGAAATTTCCCACCACAATTTTTCTCCAACTCTCCAAAGGGTGAAGTCAAATCGATTGGAGACAAACCCCAAATTCAAACTGATGCATTCAGACCACATTGTCATGAATTTCTGTTATGTGAGTCCTTGCTCAAATTGACGGGGCATGTCCAAAATTGATATAGGCTAGGCTTGAAACCCTGACACTTGAGCCAAAAAAACATCAAACCTCCTCACTCTCTCTTGACACAGACTCAAAAGGCCCAAACCAAAACCAAAACCAAAATCTCCTCACTCTCCCTACAGCGTCTCCCCAAAACCAAAACGGCAAAACCTACAACCATCACTGCCTACACTTCAAATCCATCGGATCCAAGACCTCTTTTCTACACTGACACCAAATCCATCAGATCCAAAACTTAGACTTCTATGCTCTCTCCCTCTTATCTTCTACACCTATACCCCAAATCCATCTCTCCGACAACCAAACCAGTTTTCGCATCAACCAAATCTGCGAGGAGCCTCTCTGGCCTCAAAGATGACGTCGTCATCGGTGGCGAAACTCTCTTGGCTCAAATCGAGCCTTTAATTTCTAGCACCAATAGGTATCCAATTTCTCTTCTTTTCTATTTTGACCTAACTTTTTATGAATTTTGGGGATTTTGATTTCTGATGCGATTGGTTTCTTTGTTGCAAGAAGAAGACCAAGAGGGAGGTCACCAGGCTTAAAGTGGAGGGTTTGGAGATCAGAATCAGAGCTCTGGTCGACGGCGGAGGTGGAATCTGCTTTGGTCGGGAGCAGCAGAGGAGCTCTGGTCAGGAAGGACTTGGTGTTCGAGTCTTTATTAGAGGACTCCAAGAGTTTCTGCTGCCAGAAGCTTCTCGAATTCATTGATTCTCTTGGTAATTGTCAAGCTATTCTTGTTTCAATTTCATTTAGCTTAAGCTAATCCTCGACCGAAGTTAGATTTTTTTTTTTTTGAATTTTTCTTAATTTTTGTTGTCTTTGAAAATGAAGAGGACGACCGAAGATGCTTGGGTTCTTGTTTTTTTTTTAGGATCGGTAAGTAGTGAAAGTGGGGAATTGGAGCAGGGGCTAATGATAGGACTTGTAAGGAGTGGAAGAAGCTGCTTCCTTGTTTGAGGTCTCGTCTTGGTGCTGATTGCAGTGTGAGTTTGTTATCTTTCTTTGGTTTGTGTTACCAAGTTTTGAGCTTGACCCAGATACCCAATTCCGGTTTACTAGTTCATTTGAGGTTGGAACTTGGAGGCATTGATTTTATGTCGTTGTTGGATAAGGATGAATTCCTTGTAGATGTAGTTTTGGATTGGTTTTTTGTTACTTGGCAACTGATATGATCAGTGGAGATTTGCTTCTTCCTTGAAAAATGTCTATTTGTTGAAAAGGGTCATCCTTTTGTTAGGGAAGTGTTTTAACAGTGTATGATTTGAGTAATGCCACTACATCTATGATTTGGTTGTTCACATTTTACAATATGTTTGAAACTTGAAGTTTTTCTCATCATAAAATTTATGGGATGGTTCAGGACTTCCGTCTACAAGGTATATCTGAGTATGAAGAATGGTATGGTCAGGCACATAGAGCCCCGGATTTCCAGGTATGTTGATTATTGTATATGCATATCTAAACTTTATCGGTAAACTAAGTCCACCTAGCTAGCATCACTTTTGAAATAAATTGCTTCTAATAAAAACTCTTGCATTCTTGGTTTCTAGAGCGCGTCTAGTTGCTAAAACCGGCTGTTATCCTACTTCGATCTGTTCAGCTTCCCCATGTTCCATTGTTTGAGGTGTGTATGTTATTTATTAGTTCTCTGCAAATTGCATCATGATGATGAATATGTAAGGTAGCTAGGTGTCATGAAGTATAAATTCTTTTGAAGTTTAGTTATATGCATTTTTTTTTTCTTTTTTGAATTAGGCTTCATGAGTTGCTATAATCATAAAAATGTCAGTTTCAAGTCACTGACCGGATGCTAGTTAGGATTTTTTTATTTTCTATGGTCCTGGCACATGCTTTATATCTTGAGTTTGTTTTGATTAGCCATATTAGTCAATCACAACATCCTGGTTTTCTTCATGGACTTTCTTTGCAAGTTAATCTCATTCAATCTAAAATATTATTATTGACTCAAAATCAGGTGTTAGTGGAGTAGGTTAGGATGCACCAACTGTTTCTTACCTGTCCATGCAAAATCTGGCCATATATATTTTTCATCCTACTTTTGTATAGTAACATTTGCAACCTAGTTAATTGTGCAGGACGTGGTGCCAAGGAGGCTAATTTGTACACTGAAATAGCTGAAGGCATATATTCTTATAGCATTACTCGTCATCATCATGGTAAAATTTTGAATTTGCTGGAGTTTGGATTGTTCACTTCTTGGTAGCTACTTGAATGAACTTGAGAAATTAACTATGTTTATGTTTGCTGGAATTTGTATCTCTTGGTTTTGACAAAATATTTTGATAATATCTCTCAAAATCTTTTGCCAGCTATTATCACTGCAACTCTCCCCTGGTCATTTCAGAGAAAGGGTAAGTGCTAAATGCTATGTTAGCAGAATGTTTTTAATGGCTACACGAATGCAAAAGGCTATTTATGTTTGTAACATGCTCAATATACAAATCCATACTCATTTGTATTTGTAGGCAATGCATTTAAATATTTATTTTTTAAATTTTCCTGCTTTAAGTTTGTTGAGCTATCAACATCTGTAAGGGCGGGTTTCAGGTGGAATTTTGTGGTCCATCTTATATTCTCATGATATAACCTTCAACTAGGATGTGAATCTGTTCTTCCGTGAGTATAGAACCTCCTAGTTACCCACACACACACACACACACACTCAAGATGTGCTGCGTATGAAAAACTCTAGGACATATGCTTTAACTAGGAATGGAACATCATGTTGAAATGCCTTCATCCTTCCTTGATTATAAAACTTCTTTATGCAGATAAATTTGTGTTGGCTGTGTGAGTATTTCTTTTTCAATTGCTTTGTTTAGCTTGTGGTAATTTTGAATGTGCTTTTGTCTAAATGATATTATCCTTGTTTCTCAATAATTTTGGTCTTGAGAATTTGTTCTCAGTGATTATTTTCTAGTATGTTGTCCTTCCTTCTTTACTTACTTTCAGTTCTAAAAAGAAAGTACTGAATTTGTGCGATCATGTGTAATTGAGCTGGTGCTAAAATTGATTGATATTATCAAATTGCAGACTCAATCACAGGATGTTGGGTGCAAAGTTGCTTCATATATAGATTGTGCAGGAGGGGAAAGATACAATTCATGTAATCTCAATCAAGTCAAGCTGGGGTTCTTAGTTTAGTTTTTCACTACTACAAAAAGTTAATCATACAACACCAATCACACAACGGAACAGAAATCATCTGTTGTGTGTTTAAGTAAACTCTATTGTACAACGGTATTAGTGATGTTCTGTTGTGTGAATGTCAACAAAGTGATAACTTTTTTATCAAAACTACATTGCACAACGGAATTAAGGATTGTCCGTTGTCTGAGTCTTAAAAAATTTAGCGGCACATTTCCCTCCACTCCGGAGTCTTGGGTTGCCTCTTGAAACAATGAAATTTGGGCTACTAGGTACAACGGTATAGCTATTTCCGTTGTGTGATTGAAAATTGAGCGCCAAATTTTGAGGAAGCTTGCTTGAATGTCTTCCACTCGGTACACCTAGTGTAATCTGTAGAAATTGCACAACAGTTTTAAGCTGTTCTGTTGTGTGAACTAAAAGCATAGGTGACAAGATTTTGAGCCGAAAGCAGTAGGCGGCATTATTTCCCTCCATGTTTTAGCATTTAGATTTTATGCAGTACACTCCTACAACAGTTTGTCACAGAAACGTTATGGGAGTGACTTGAAAATTCATCGAGGGTTAATTGTGTCCCATAGACCGAGCCACATCTCGACCTAATTGCAAAGTGAAAAACAAAACCTCTTAGACCCTCTCATTCATCTTCTTCGCCACTTTCTCTTCCCCTTCTTATCCAAAATGAAAATCTTGTGTCCTCCTCACTTCTAATCCAAACCACTAATTCAATCCCTCAATTTCCCCCATTTTCCTTTCAATTTTTCGAAATCCATACCAAATTTTTCCACAATTGAAAAAATCGGATTCGAATTCAACGCTCTAGGGTTCCGCGTAATCGAGTAGCAGTGAGATGAGCAACAACACGGAGAGTTCAAATCCGAGCCTCCTGACCTTAAGAAGCAGCAACAGTGTGACGGCGGCGCTGAGGCGGTTACCTTAATTCCCAATTCTTCTGGCGTTGAGACAGGGGTTGAGTCTAGCCATCTGCGACTCGACTTGTTCTGGGGAATCTCGAGCCTCTCGTCACCGCTGTCGAAGACCTCGATGTACAGCAACATATTTATTCTGTGCCAATCGTCGTCCAGGCTCCACCAGTTTGGGCCGAACGACAAGGCGTCGCTGGTGAAATATAGTGGACTTAGAGAAGGCCAGTAGTCCTCTCTAGTCATTGTGTTTCTTCGCTCTCTCTCTCTCTCTCTCTAAATTTCCAAATTTGATTCTCACTCTCTCAAAACCCTAACCCCCATTCTCTAGACCACAACACTCTTCCGCTTCTCGTTGCACCCGGTTGTCGACCTGCCACGGCGTCGTTTCGGCTTCCGGCGTGTCGCATTATCGACGTTTCTCGGCGTTGTCTGTGATAGCCAGAAGGAAGAAGGAGGGAGAGTGGGGGTTTTGGCTCTGTGGGACTTGTACGACGGCGTTGGTGATCGATCTTTGTTTTGATCAACATTCTGGCGTTTTGGCTCGCCGGAGAAGAGCGATTGGGGTATCGGAGGCTCTGTGGGAAAAGAGGTTTGTTGAGTGAAACTGTGAAGGTAATTTCTGAACCTAATCCAAGTGATTTAGCTTTGTTTGGTGCTTATGGTAAACAGAGGCATTCTGTATTTTGGGGCAACCAAACAGAGGGAGCTAGTTACTCAGAAGAATTTTCTGCTTTGCATATAGATTGTTGTGTTGATTTTGTTGATTGTTGAGCAGAATTGTTTGTTCGTTTGTGAAATAAATGTTAGGAAAAAAAATGAATTGTGCTAAGTAATATTCAAAGATGAGGACCTTGCAGACCCATAACCTTCCAGATGGATAGTAGCGAATTTTAATAATTTTATTGCTTGTTAACATCATATTGATTACTAGACTCCATCCCAGCAGGGGTCAATTACAGTTATCATTCACTGAGAAACTACAAGTGAAGCTGATATAATTTATGCTGTAAAACAACTCTATGAGCAGCTTTACTTTTAAGTTGTATATTCGTTGATAAGGCGGTCGTCACTTCATATGTACTCATTCCATTTTTTATTTATTAGGTGTACTTTATGGACACTCAGATATGGTATTCTGTTTTTTGCACAATCTTTGGTGGAGTCTATGGCATTTTGCATCACCTTGGTGAGGTAAGCTAGCAATACCTCTTTTTTTTTTTTTTTTGGTTCCCTTGGAAAGCAGTTCTGTTTTCTGTCTTACTCCTCTGTTCTATTATAGATTCGAACTTTGGGAATGTTGAGGAGTAGATTTCACTCCTTGCCTTCCGCATTCAATATTTCTCTTATTCCACCCTCATTGAGGAATGACCAAAAGAGAAGAAGAGGTTTCTTTTACAATAAATTCAGAAAGGTATGAGGTTTTAGTTTATCTGTAATTGAATTTCTTGAACAATCTTGTGCTAAATGTCAAATCCTATCTTTCCAGGTATCAAAGAGTGAAAAAAATGGTCTTGCCAAGTTTGTCTTGGTTTGGAACCAAATTATCAATAGTTTTCGATTGGAGGACTTGATAAACAACAGGTGTTTTTCTTTCTGGCACATAATTACTCTTTTTTTTTCCCACAAAAAAATCTAAGAAAATACCTTACAAAATTTTGTTCCTAAATAGGGAGCTGGATTTAATGACAATGCCAATGTCTTCAGAATTATTTTCCGGCATAGTTCGTTGGCCAGTTTTTCTTCTTGCAAATAAGGTATCTTCTATATTCAAAATTCTTCAATCATTGTTCTTTTCTGGTTCTCCTATCTAAATATATCTTCTTCAGACCAAAAAAATATATATCTGAAATTATAAATATGTCTCCTATACATCCTAGTTTTCAACTGCCCTGAGTATTGCAAAGGATTTTGTGGGGAGGGATGAAAGTCTTGTCAGAAGACTTAAAAAAGATGAGTACATGTACTGTGCTGTGAAGGAGTGCTACGAATCATTGAAGTACATCCTTGAAATCCTCATTATTGGGGATCTCGAAAAGAGGTACAGAGACATTGACAACTAACTTGTTCTTCTTCCTTTTTTTTTTCCTTTCTATTAGGAAAATATAGTCATGGACATTGCATTTATATCCCACTTCTTATATAAAGAAAAAAAATTATATCTTTTGATATATACAATTTTTCTGGATTGCTTTACAGGATTGTATCTGCCATACTGACTGAAATTGAAGAAAGCATCACAAGATCAAGTCTTCTTGAGGACTTTAGGATGATTAAAGTTCCAGATCTTTGGGCAGTGAACCTTGTGGACAAAATGTTCAAGAACTGACAGTTAGTTTATTTTCAGTTGGTTTTAATGTAAGTAAGTGACAAGAGTGAACTGACAAAATTCCCAGAATTACCATTTAGTTAGGCTATTGATTATTATTTATCCTGGGTAGTGGCGTAGTGCTTGAGGAATAAACCTTTAGTTTCCAATTGCAGTCAATCACTTTATTTAATAATAAATTGCAGTTTTGTTAGGTTTTCATTTTTAGGATTCTCATATGTATTTAAGTTGTGTCTTACCTTATAATGATTCAATCTACATATGCATGGTGGTTTTTGTCTCTTCTGGCAGGGTAGGGGATAGGCAATACTAGGAATTAATGCTCAGAATTTAGGAATCGAAGGGATTTTGTTCCTTGTACAAAAATATATGAACTGGCTCTTCAATTTTATGTTGCAGGGGATTGCTAGCAAGTAAAAAATGTATGATAGGAGATTTGGAGTTCGCTAGAAAAGCTCTACCTGCACTGATCAAAGAACACGAATTCTGGAATTCGGTATTGACAGAAACTTAATACTTTGGAAGTTTCACATTCTCTTGATTTCATTTATTTGGTGTTTACAGTAATGCATATCTATCATGCTTGGGTTTATTATCTGTAATTGGTTTTGAATGTTGCTAGTTTCCGCCGTTGTTCTGTTATGTAGGTACTCATAAGGTAGTTATTCAGGATTTGTAATCACACTTTAAGTAGATATTATGCAATGTGGAACCAACCCAGGCCTGATTCTTCAACCACTGTGTGTCCTCTGCAGCTTAATGATCATTAGCTTTTTTGTTCAATCAATCAATGGTTGGGGAAACAGAGTGACTGACTAATCTTGTTAACATATTATGCTTGTCAGGACAATGAACTTGCTTCTATGATCGAGAATGTTTCCGAGAAACAGCATTTTACCACAAAATGGCTTCAACTGCTGAGACTGGATGGGATTTTAGTACAAGATGATGAGGTAGATTTTTGAAAGCATTTATACTCCTACATTAACATTTTATTGAAAGCACAATAGAGTATGTTTTGAGTTTGTCTTGCATGTCACTACACAAGATTATGAGAACTTGAGAAGTAAACGAGGCATGTCATTTAATTGAAGAGCTTGCTCTTGTTTCCGTGCAGGAGCCATATATGTAGGAGTGGACTGAGCAAATGGAAAGCAGTGACCGATTTTTGTAGGAGCCATATATGCAGTAGCTGCATATGTGCATATTTTTGGAACAAGTATATATTGTATCTGCTTTTGTTGTTTTTCATTGTTAGTTAGAATGCAGCAGTCATCAAGCTGCTTTCTTCTTTTTTTGTTTCATTGTATAGATACTTGAATGTATGGGTGATTGAATTAGAGAACTTCAGTACATAATATATTTTGAATATTATATTTGTGCAAATATTTCAGGTAAAAAATCGATAATAAACAAACAATTGTGAATTACATTACGTTAATCACACAACAAATCATTTTAATCACACAACAGTACCAACTAAATTTTGTTGTCTCATTAAAACTCACACAACAGAATGAATACATATTAGTTGTCTAATGTTAAATCACATAACGGTATAGAAATAAGATGTTGTATGACTTGTGAAGAATTCAACACTGAGCCTCACACATACAACAGTTACTTATGATATCTGTTGTGTGAAGGAACAACCAACAACAGTCACCATATTTTTCTGTTGTATGATAAGTTAACCAACAACAGCGTGTATTTACTTCTGTTGTCTGAGTGTTATTTTCTGTTGTGTGAGAAGTTAACCAACAACAGCGTGTACTTACTTCTGTTGTCTGATCACCGTCGAAAATGCGCCGCATCCACTTTCTGGCATTGGCATGCGCAGAATTGGTTGTGCAACGGTTATAAGCAGTGCGTTGTGTTGTTTTCACCGTGTGTTGAGTGTGCTCATCACACAACATCGAGATAGACGACAGACATGGTCCACATCACACAACAGATTTCCCCGTTGTGTGATGCAATTTTTTGTAGTAGTGTTTGTTTTCTCCTTTTTCTCCTCTACTGGGTATATTGATTACAACAAGGTGGAGGAGAAGGCAAATGTAATTTGTGTGAATATTTAGGAAATATTATACTTCATTTTCATATCAATTATGAATTCATTTTATATATGGTAGGATTTGAATTAACTTTTATATTAATTTGTAAATTAGACAACAAGAAATGAATGGAAAGAATTGTCCAAGATGTTATAGCACAATGGTAAAAGCTCAATGTGTCGTCGCATAAATACATTTAATTGTTACTCTTCACATCACACTTTTTGCCAAAAGAACTGTCGTATGTATATGATAGTCACAATGGATACAAACTAAAAACTGTCATCTGAATAACAGTCACACAACAGTTATAAAAAAAAAAACGACTACTGAATTGCAATCACACAACGGATTTCTAAGTTGCCCGTTGTCTAAGCAACATTCACACAACAATTAATGTTGTCGACAGCCTGTCGACATGGATGCCAAGTTCTTCAGACGACGGTTCTCTAAATCATCATAATCATGTTTTATCATACGGCAGCGAGATATACGACAGTCAGCTTTGTATCAGACAACAATTTTTAGCCGTCGTATGATTCAATTTTTGTACTAGTGCCTAGAAGACACGGAGTTGTTCTTTGTTTATGGGTTCACTTTACAAAGCGGGCTCAAATTGACTTGGAATGAGTTTACATTACTTAGATAAGGATTGGTTGTTACCTCGCCATTTTTCTGTCTTTAAGTGTATGTTAGACTCTGGCTTGTTGGCTGGTCATCTAATAATATGAACCTTCTATTTCAAAAAAAAAAAAAAACTAGCAAGATTAACGTCCTCTTTAAATACCTTAATTGTAGATTTTTTTTATTAGTCCCATTATTCCATCAATTTTTCTTCTACTCATCATTATGGCTAGAATTATGGAGTTTATCTTTGCACAATTTTTTAATTCAAATGTTTTATAGATTTAAATGAATTTAGAATTTACTTTTTGGCAATTTAAACTTTCTATTTTAAAGGTAGATTTTGTGTTCTGAAACTCAACTATTTAGTATTAGTTGTTCTTATCTGTTGTGTTTTGCAACTCAACTCTAGATTTATATTTTTCATCCATGCATTTACTTGCAACTTGACTTAAAGGTAAATTTAACCTAGCTAATAGAAAATTTTTTTCCTAATTACAATCTAAAGATTAGACACGTATGTTTAACTAACCTTACTTATAGGAATTTTCATATCAACCTATGATTTATTTTTCACATCAACCTCTTTCTTAGGTATTCTATATATCATTGCGATTTGACCATATTTCTTAGGTTGAATCTCTAACTTATCCCTATATGCATACACCTATCTATTTGGTAACAATTGGGAATGAACAACCATCAAATTAATATGACAATATACAAAAGGAAAAGTTCAAACTAAGAACAAGATACTTTACCAGTTTACCACAAGATTTAGGGCAGAATGATGAAAAAAGAAAAGATTTGAAAAAACAAAATCTAATGAATAACATACCTTATTAGTAGATACCACACTTTTGAAGGCCAAAAATTAGAAAGAGAATATGATCACGAATGCATAGGTGATATACAAGTTCACAACAATAATTCGAAATTTTTCTTACTTCTTTCTTTTGGTCTTAAGGAACATGAACTAGTATCTCTATAGTTTGAAATCAAGGTGCTATATATAAAAGTTAAAAAAAAAAAAAATTCAAATCAAAGCATGCATGAATTAAGCCATATGATTAACTCTTTCCACACGACTTTCTACAAACTATTAAAGGGACAATGGGAACACAAAAGTGGATGAAAATTGTATTAATTGAACAATCTACTTAGTAAGGAATGTTTCATGATGTGGATTGACTGTAGATTGAAAAGAAAAAGTGATCGAGTTTAACCTAATAAATCATTGTAAAATTGGGTTTAAAGCTAATTTTCTCCCGAAATTAACCCTCTTTTAATAAAACAATGTACCCAAAACACTCTCTGCAAAATCCTAATTGGACAGCCTTACCGCCACGTGGTACGGCTACCTTATCTAAGAATCTCTCTGCAAAAAAAAAGCAACTATTGGCATTCAAAAACTGACACTTTGGCGAACAGTCATACACGTGGATACGTGGGTCTTCACATATAACCTACGGTTGCAGCAGGGGCTGAGGTTTTTCAATACTAGCTACCGGCCATGGGTGTGGCTTTTCATATTGATTGACCTCAAATGCATATGCCCCATGGCTGCTGGCACTGACAATATTTTTGAGAAAGAAGAGTGTTATGACAATTAATTGATCCAGGTGTTTAACCGTTCCCAGACTGGTCCAAAGTTTGAGTCTGGACAACTTGTCATAATACTTGAAGAAAAAATAAAAATGAATAGCTAAAAATGAGTATCCCTATCATACAGGTTCCAAATTGGTTTTCTGCGTGAACGGCCACCATTTGACGAACGACGACCCTGTCCACATAGGTTTGGTAATGTGATGATTTCTCAATCTGTCTCATTGTTTTGTACCTCATCTTTGATTCAGAAGTTAGTCATTGCATAAAACATGAGCTGTTTTAAGAACCAGATACTAACTTGAGCTATAAATTGATGAAAAATTCAGGAAGGCGTTTGATAACCTTCCGTTTATACAATACATGGATGAGATAAATCGATTAAGTTAGGTACTCTGCCTCTTTTTCTTATGGTTGCCATTGCCTTCTTTTCCTTCCTTGGGTCCTTGGCATTAGATTATAACAGACCCATAGCAACTACTTCCAGTCTCTGCCTATTGGCATGAAGCATAATACCTGCATCATGAATAAATAAGGGAAGAAGCTAGCTAGAGTATACGTGATCATGGGAGACTAGAGGGAGTACGTCCTTAGCTTTCTTGAATTTTTTTTCTTGAATCCATGGCGGTGGTGAGCAGGGTTGTTGATTCCCAATGCAGCTCTAACATAACTCTCTTGCTAGCTTTCTAGTCCACTAGATAATCAGGCACACCACACAGGTGAGGAGCTCTGGAATTCTTGCTCAGAACCTCATCATGTTTCAACATAAGACTCGGAATACATTCAACCACATAAGTTTGTTACCTACATCCTTTTGGTTAGGCTTCAAAACGAGCCCTCAACCTAGCTAAACAGATAGAGGCAGATCATTAAAAAACTAAAACTACATATAACAATGTGATGATATAACAATTTCAGCAGTTTAATTCTACGAAGGTAGATGAGTTTTAAGGACAACCGTACAATTGAAATTGAAATGTCGCTCTATCATTCCGTCTTCTATGTTAAAGATATTCGTGTTCTTTCTTGTTTATAAGGCATGTGAAATGTAAATACAATTGCCCATGTTGTTCGAGGGAACCAACAGAAAAGAGCTGAAGTAAATCGTTCTACTGCAACGTGCTAGACTCCAAGAATATTCCCTGTAGAACCACCATCTTGGGAGAGATCATTCCTTCTTCGTTGATGCCTCAAACGATTTTGGAGCCAAGTCCAATTGCATTTGCTTGGAATATAATATGCCCTATAAACCAAAAACAATCGAGATGGGTATCATCAACATGGAAGACTGAAAGATCAAGCAAGCCTTTCAATTTTGATTACAGTGGAAGCAATGCCTATGAGTCTCCATCGATGAATTCAAGTCATTCAACAAGGTTTTTCATGTTTTCAGTTTAGCTATGCTAGGAGACTCGTGGGACGCATAGTCCAATCTAATGAATCTATTGGCTTCTTGAAGACCTAAGCCCAATGACACGTATCCACTATCCACACCCAAGTCGGTTCATGGGTTAGGGTTTATAAGCAAAGGGTTTAAGGGGTTCTGGACTTTAACACAGTTTAAGTTGGGCTCCAAGTGACCCAACTTCAAGGATTCAATCAAAGATAGATTACAAACCCCATACTTGTGGCAAGATAATGCCCAAATGGTCATTCTATTTGTCCAGAGAGTCATATGTTTAACCTCATTGTTCAAGGGACTGTGTTGGCTCCAATCTTCAACTCTTTTTCAAGAGGTTAGTTTCACAGTTTGGCATAGCTTATAGTGTGTCAAAAAAGCTGCTTAACTTATAAATTAAGTAGTAAAAAGTGTGTGGTAGAATTTAATAAAACAACTTATTTCAAAAGTTATATTATTAAGTATTGCTTATAGAAATTGGTAAAGACAATTTTCACAAATTAAAAGCTACAGTTGCTTATGATTCAAACAAGGCGTTAGTTTTCCAATGAAACACATTTTTGTGTCACGCATAATTTATAGATATATCTAGGCCATAATTACGAACATAAAATTTTCCTCTTCACAAAAAAATAAAATAAATAAATAAATAACAGGGTAAATGAGTTGAGGTGAATACTAAAGTGATCAAGTTACATATGTCAGCTATATTTTTTGTTACATTAGAGGGGAATCGAACCCTGATCTTACATAGTTCTAACTCTATTCTCAACTTTCTCTAAAAAAAAATTAAAAAATAAAAAACCTCAATTCTCAACCCCACTCTTACCACTTAGGCTAACCCTATGGGCAAAATAAATGAAACTAAGTTTTTATATTTTAACTAATTTTTTAAAAATTTGACTATTGTTAGCTAAAATTTTGCAAACGAGTTGGTTACAAACTTAAAGATACACGAGTTGTTCGCAAATTTTTACAAGTTCCGTATACTATAGTTCGAACTTGGCTCCATTTTGCTATCGAACAAAATATTGAGCTCAAAGTTGACTGAGGAGCTGATTTACAACTGTACTTACTAACGAGTCACAACACACTACAGAATATACCATTTCAGTCAATTCATGCAAAAGCCTCTACTACTGTTACAGTATTACCATGGCGTCCATTGTCGCAAAGTGGGGTCCAAGCCAAGCCGCACTGACTTCTGCCGGTAATGAACCAGTTCGAAGTTGCAGGCTTGCAGCATGCAGAAACATTGATGGCAAAACACATATCCCTTGTGACTACTGGTCCAAGCTTGACTCCCCGGTCATGAGCATGCATCAACTTTGTTTTGGAGAAGAAATCAAAACCCCTACTCAATTGCACAACCTGAATGGGGGAGAGAAGGGGCCCAACCACCATGATGAAATGCATGCCATTCTCGGAGGACCAAGTTGATGGGGGGAAATGAAAGCTCATTTGACCATTCTCTGCTTTCGGTGTAAATTGAAAGCGAAGAAGAAGAAGAAGATGAAGAAGAAAGTGATTGTATGGGGTTACAGCCATTAGATCAGGTGGTCTTTGATAATTTGATTAGACACCGACAAGTCTTGGTATAATGTAGATGAATTTGACATCCTTCGATGATGATGATGATTCTTGAAGACAAATATTCAATCATGTTTGTCTCGGATCTTTGTCTAATTTGGTCGAGCTGATCAAATTTAAATGTTTTTTTTAATTTTACATATTAGACAAATATACTTCTTTTCAGTGGCTGGATCCCATGCTTATATTATCATTAGCAGATTGAAGTCTTAATATTTTGACACGTATTCATCTAAAAGCACTTAACATCGCTTCTAAAATCATACCAACTGTGTCTTCAGACAACTAAAACTGTTCTGTAACTATTTTATTTTTCCCTAGCAAAGAAAAAGCTTTTAGCTATGTGAAAGACTGAAAGTGCTTTTTACACTACTTAAAAGCAGAACCAACATGTCATTAATCCTCTTTGGACACAAAACATGTGCCTCTCTTGTACAATTCTGATCATGATGGAGAATAACCATGGGAGGCAAAGTTCCTTTTCCTCAAAATTCTAATCATCTTTGTTGCTTAAGAAATTGGATTCATTCACGTTATGCCCCTAAACCCATGAGTGGTTAGCAAGAGAGGAGAGCTTTACTCGAATAAAAATTCATCCTTTACAAGGATCTAGGGCTTGTGGCACATAGATACAGGCAAAGCTTCCACAACAAACAAATCTACGAGTATCTTAATGTCATTGATTTAAACTCAAAACTAAGCCAAACAAACTTGAATCCTAGGGAGGGGCTTAAAGATCCCAAACTAGCTAGGATCCTAAAGTCTCTAGACCCACGTTTACGGTGGTAAAATAAGCACACAAAAATTGATTGGGTGGGGACAAAAGGAGCTTGGATCCTACAAAATATACCCAAGTAGCTCACAAGCCACAATAATGTGAACCACTACACACTACATATACACATGTTAGCTAATCATAATCATCAATACAAGTTGGGGAAATATTACTAGACTTTTGGGAAAAGGGTTGTTATTAAATTTTCATACCCAAAATGCAAAATTTTAAGTATTGCATCCACGAGATTGATTAATTGGTTAGTCAGACGAAACCACTCGTTATTCACAATCTTAGTGGGTCACTCCTACAACTCGTTATTCACACTCTTAGTGTGTCACTCCTGCTCTAACTCTAACATATTATCCACTCTAACAGTGTGCCCTTAGTTTTGTTTCGAATGTTATGCACTGTTAACTTTTGTAGTAACATGAAGTGATGAGACTCAAAACCCAAGTAGAATGAGGAGCAAGGTTGCGCAGAATGTTGGCCTAGGCAGAGCAGAGGTGATCACCATATTAAAAGCTTTCACAGGCTCACATGTGTCGACAATGTCCATACCATGTGGTTTTGTTGGTCTCCTACCAGCTCACAGTGGCCAAGCACTAGACCTCCAAAACCAAGTGAAACCTAAGCTCCCATTATATTATAACTTGCTTACCATTTTAGCTCACTGCCAGACAAAATTGCGCGGTGCATTTGCTCCACCCAATAGCCCCAAATTTTCTCCCCACTTGACGCACAGAGAGCCTCACGGCCATTGCAAACTTGTCAGATATGGGGTCTCCTAGGGTGCTCGAGAGTTTGCTATTTTGCAATTTTGGTGCCGGATATTGGAGGTTCAATACTATGGAGTTGCGTAAAAATGAAGCAAAAGCAACACAGAGACTCAGAGAGGAATGAGAATTCCATTATATTATCTCAGTTACATATTACATTACATCATTGAGGCTCAGAGGAGGGGAAAGAAAGAAAAATAGAGATTATAGAGGTAGCTGCTGCACTAATTTGACTGAAGAAGCATTCGTGTTTTGAGTTGGGGGGTTTATACATACATTGTTGAGAAAAGGTTATAGAGATATTCAAACCAGGAAAGGAAAAAGTGACCCAAAATGGTTAAAGAGGATAAACCAGACTAAGCAAATTGATCCCAAAAAAAACCCATCAAAATTAACAGAGACAGAAACTAACTAACCCAATAGAAGCTGAAGAATTGAATGCCTTGAATGGGATTTGTTTAGGGTCTTCAATAATCAGGCATGAGCTGGGTGATCTTGCCTTCTTCAAGAGCCATCTTCCTTTCTGTGATTTTCAGCCATATACAAACCCCAGTGAAGCTAAGCACCAAGCTCGCTAACCCACTCCCCAATCCGATCCCAACAATGGCCAGAACCGAAAGCCCTTTGGTTTTCATAGGCGGCAAGGGTACCCATAAAGGTCCTTGTTCCCGGCAAACGACGTCGCATTGAATCTCGGCAGGCTCCCGCTCCTGTTGCCAAGAGAACTCGGAATCGGACCCGAAAGCTTGTTGTTGCTGACGTCAAACGCCGAGAGCCTCACGAGCAGACCGAGCTGCTGGGGAATCGTGCCGGTGAGAAGGTTCTGGTGGAGGTCGATGACGTTGAGGTAAGCACACAATGTGAGCTGCGGCGGAATCGGGCCGGATAACCTGTTCGACGAGAGGTTAAGGACGGCGAGGTTGACCAGGGACTGTAGCTCAGGCGGGATTGGGCCGGCGATGAAGTTCGAAGACAAATCGAGGGACTGGAGATTGGTGCAATTGGCGAGAAAAGGTGTGATGGAGCCGCGCAGAGAGAGGTTGGTGAGAGAGAGCTTGTAGATTCGGCCATTGTTGCAGGTGGCGCCTTGTAGATAAGAGGTGAAGCCGCTACATGGGTTGGCGAAGGTGGATTTGGTCCAGTTCTGTAACGAGTGGTTCGGGTCTTGGAGGGATTGGCTCAGGTGGGTTAGACATGCCTCGTCGCTCGGATCTGATAGGCTCTGCCGGAAAACCGCGCCGCAAAACAGAGTCACAACTAGAAGAAAGACATGACAGAAACTATTACTGCTACTACTACTTCTCCAACCACAACTACCACCCATTAGAAATTGGGTTTTGTTTCTCTACTTTTCTGTAACCCTTTTGTGTTTTCTTCAATCTGGGTTTTGCGAGGAGAAGAGAAGAGAAGAGATAGGTACCCAAATGGCACCTTGGGAAATTGGTGGTGTTTTGGTTTTGGGGTGTGTGTATATGAGGAAAAGCGTTTACCCTTTGGTGTGTATTGAATGCTGTTATATTCTGTTGTGGAGGTTCAGGCATATAAAATAGAGAAAAGGAGAGGGAGGAACTGTGTTTTATAATTCTGGAGAAAACAAGAAACTGTTATTCAATTTTCAGAGTTTAGAGAGAGAAAGAGAAGGAGTGGGAGGCACTAAGTAAGTTGGGGGGAGAGTGTGATGGGGAATTCTCATTTGGTGAAAGGAAAAAAAAAAAATAATGAGTGCGGTGGACTGGCTCTGCACCATAGCGATAGTGACAATACGAAGAGGTTAGTTTGGTAAATTCAGGGCTTCCAGTTCTGGGGAACCAGCGGGCACTTGGTCACTTACTGATCGATAAGGTCGAGAGGGGAAGAAGAAATGGGTGGCTTGTGATTGAAGAAATGATAGCGTTGGAGGGTTTGTGGCCGTTAGATGTGCGTACTTTGTGATCGGTGATGGTTGACTGGGCATGATAATGGAGCTACGGAGGAGGGAAGGGGAAGGAGGGTGTGTCAGGTAACTGGAAATGTAGGAGTACGATTCTGCAAGAGAGGGAAGGGACGATGGAAAGGTGGGGATCTAGTACAGAACTTACATATTGATTGAACTGGGACAGCAATAATGGATATTGGCAAGGGTAACTAACATTAGGAAAAATATGAGTAATTAAGCTAAATCACCTTCAAATCCTGGCTAATCAGTTTCAATTTGACCAATTCTTTGTTAAGTCTTTCAAATTTTGAGATAAATGGTTTCATAATAAAAATTAATGATAAGGTCAAATTTCAAATGAATCGAATTTAGATCAAAATATCTTATTATGTACGTAAAACTAGATAATTGATGGTAACATGGATAAAAAAATTAACCTTGATATTTTTTATGCATGTATTTGTTTCCTACATGTATTCTCCGGAAACATGTATTGTGATATATGAGAAGTTATTGTCTTACGCTATTGATTGGTATAGCAATTTTTCGAATTTAAATAGAAGAGAGTCCATCAAACGACCTTAAAAGAAATTATCTGTGATTTGATCATTCTAATGAATAAGTAGCACTTGATTCTATTAACAAATGCAACTGTATAATACTACGAATTTCATGTATATGGATTGCAGCGCCCAATTACAAAGACGTCGGCCACATACCTTGTGGGTTTCACCACTACATGAGTATTTGACGTGCACGAGAGACTGTATGTAAGAATTTCTCAAATAACATTGTAGAAACCAAAAACAAAGCAATGATGAAACCTTATTTGTACAAAGACAAACCAGCAAGCTAGAAAGGAATCGCAAGCCCATTATCATTTGGTCCAGTAACATTAGTGATTTTGTAAGTAGAAGGTTCTGAGTTTGACTCACGAATTATTATACATTCTTACTTATAACATTATCAGTTACTTATCTAAGTTTTGTACATTTTGTTAGGGAAAGAAATATCCATAGATATATTCACCCCAAAGAAATATCTATAGATATATTCACGACTTCACTCAGTTTTTTGTTAGGGGAAGAAATATCCAGAGATATATTCACAAGTTCATTGAGTCATTGTCAAGATATTACAAACACCGGACCTAAAGCTCCCAAAGTCTAAACATGTCTTTGCCTATTCAGCCTAATTGGCATGGGAAACAGATCCCTAGCATATAATACTAATTTTAGAACTGCTTGCATGTTTAAGAAAATGAATACTAGCCTAATCTAACCAAATCTCAAAGTACAAAACATTAAAGGTCTGTACATTAATTAGTTGCACTATCAGTGTTTATTAATGTTTCTACTAATAAAAAAAAATGAGGATGAAAATTCGCCATCACTTAATCTTGTTCAAATTTTAGTTCAGCCACTATTGTAATATATATCCTTCTTTTTTTTTTTAGCTTAACTTAATATATTAGGACCCCCGTCACCCAAAAAGAAAAAAAATAAGTAGGAATAAAAGATGATACTGATGAAAAATGTATAGACTAAGATGATGAGTTTAAGAAACTACTTAAAAAGGAATGCACATTATAATTAAGCAAACAAAAAATCTTATCTCGTCAAAAAGATCAAGAACTAATTCATGGATTCGTAATTTCCGGCAGGTGGCAACCCTCGGTTTTATGATCTCCTTGCTTGTGTATCAAAAAGGGAGTAGTTGTTTGTGTCATCAAAATTACACTCCCTATGCATAAAATCGTACTATATGGTCAACAGCTCAACATCCCTTGATATTCTTTATGCATTGGTAAAGTCTATTACGGCGTCCCGGAAATGAGGATTAGTTCCGATTAACTATCATGTGACACTACATGCCTAATTGTCTGGTACATTTGGAATGAAAGGGCAATCCAAATTTGGTTTGTAATAGACTAATAGAATGATTAAAGTAAAACAAAGTCGGTGTGGTTTATCCTAAATCCATGGCTTTCCATTCGTTCTTAGATAAAGGTCAAACTAGAACACTAATCTTGCTTCTGAATAAAGCAATGCCAAAATATCTTCATGTTTAGGCAATGCTTGAAGAATTGGATTTCATCTCCACCAAACCCTTAAACCCTAAATTCTCTGTATTTTTTCAGCATCTATGATTACTGGTTTGACATGTTTTCCATGACTAGCACAGCACCACTTTCCCTTTATAAACATCGATCTCAGATTTAACAGCTCAAAGGGTCTTCAACTTTGGATTTGATATAATAGGATTGGATGTAGGAGATAAATTAACATTATCGAGAGGGAAGTACGTGAGCTAATCAAACACACACCTGGTGAAGATCATTGAGCTTTGGTTTTTCTTTTCCTCGTGAGCTGGATACAATGATTAAGTGAAGCAATGAACCATTTTTCTTAACACGATTCTGCCTAACCCACATACCCTCAAACCAGATCAAAATAATACTGAAGTTTGCATTGACATCACTATATCCCAGTCAAATCGTAAAACTCTCTCATCCTCATCTCCCAAGCTAAGCTGCAATGTGTTAAACTCTTCTTATCTAGACTTCTCTCTATATTGTGTACAATTGGGTTTGCATAGCGTTTTCTTAAGTACAAACTTTTAAAGCAAACTGGAATACTCGTAAGTGCCTACAATTCATTTGAGTTGAGTGACTTAGAGATCTAGAGTCTAAAATAGAATGTGGTGCTAGCAGTTTATGGAGTTTTAAAGTGGATAAGCTAATTCAAGAGTTTATTCTCATAATTTTGTGGGCATAAATGAAAACTTTTTATTGATTATGGAAAATTATTTAGTGTATCTGATACATTTTAGTGTACGTAATTTATTATTTACTTATACATGTGCTAGCATTTAGATCAAACAATGCATTGCTATTGCTTTAGATATCAGATGTACAGGGTAGGTTTCTTGAAAGAAATTAAGAAACCAATTAACAAATTTGGGAAATCTTTACTTCAGTGCCAGAAAATTTGTGGAAATTTGGGTTTATATCAATGGGGGTTTTGCTAAATGTAGGGCTAGCTTCGGGTCGGTTCTCCAGTTTCAAGTAGTGAACCCATAACCGGAATCGGAACCGACAAGTGATCATCGGTTCGGGTTTGTTGTTTTCTTTTATCAAGAACCAATATAGAACCGAACCGATCATTTTCGGGTCGGTTTCTCAATTTTTCGGTTTCAATATCAGTTCGGTTCCTAGCTCGGTTTTTCAGTTTTTTGGTTCCAATCTCAGATCGGTTCCAAACTCGGTTCCTCGGTTTTTCCATATAAAAACACCGCTTTTCAGTTTTTAGCAGTTTCTAATTTCCAGTTTTCCTAATTACCATACATACATTCAAATGATTCAATATTGCACAACCTATTCAATCATTCAAACTCAACATTATCTACAATCTACATATTCAACAATCAACATCAACATAGCAAATAATCAATTTCCTGCAAACTCCCAAACTGTCAAAGCATGAAAGATGAAACTGATGAAAGCATTAAACCATCGAACACTCAAAACTCTCAAACTGTCAAACACTTAACACTCAAGCAATTTCCAGCAATACAACTACAAACTGAAATAAGCAATTTCCTGCAAACTATACAACTACAAACTCAAAATCTGTAAACTGCAGAACTGCAAAATAACATATTACAGAACAATGCAAAGCTGCAAATCTGCAATAATACACATTCCCAGCAAATTGCAGCAAATAAAAATAAACAATAGAGTGAATAGACTATCCAATTTGAACAATGTAGCTGCGTCAATTTGCAACAAACTAAAATAATGAAAGTCTGAAACTGAGCAATTCAAAGTCTGAAACTAAAACAAATATTCTAAAGTTGAAATAGTTCATCAATATTTCATCAGTGCACAACTGCAATCATATTTCCAGCATGACTTCCTCTCCCTCAATGCAACAAGGCTTCCAGCCTTCCATCAATACTAAATCTACATAGAAAATTACAAATCTGCAGTCAATGGTATAGGATAATTTAAAAAAAAATTAAAATTGAACTTCAAATGAAGCAAAAATGTTCAGACCTTTATGCAGCCTTGATTGTTGAGTGAATTGGATCATTTTTTCTGCTTTTTCTTCTTGGTTATAGGGGCTGAAGCCGAATCCTCAGAACTCTTGGTTACTCGGACACTTGGTGCAGATCCAGATGCAACAGTAATGTTGTTGGCCTTCTCAGCTTTCTCTCTTTCCTTTTTTTCATGGTCTGCACAATGTCAAAACTCAAAACAATAAATCACATAGATTTTGAAACTAATTGCTTGTACCAGATTCAAAACAGTAAACTAAAAACACATACCAGCTTCAATCTGCTCATATGTCTCCATTTCCTCTATAGTTGGAATGTACTCCAACCCCATAATGGCATTAGCCTTCAACCAATTTTGAAGACATATAAGTTTTTGGGTTAAATACTGCTTACTCCCTATACTTATAGGGTTTCATCGTTTCAGTCCCTGACATTTGAATTTCACCTAAAAAGTCCCTGAACTCCCAATTTCCTCCCAATTGGTCCCTTCCGCCAAACATCCGTCAAAAACTCCGTTATCTTCCCCTAAAAAGTCTATTATACCCTCATTTACTTATATATATATATATATATATATATATATTTCTCTTCCTCTCTTTTTTTATTTTTTTTTTCTTTTTACTTCTTCTTCTTCTTCCGACTCTCTCGCCTCCTTCTGTTCATCTCCTCATTAAGATGGTTTCAATCCATAGACCTTCAAGAGGTGAAATGAAAAAAAGAAATAAAAGAGAGAAAAAAATTAAATTAAAAAAAAAAATGAGGGCATAATAGACATTTTCGGCAACTTTAACAAAAATTTTGACAGTAAGGACCAATTGGGAGGAAATTGAGTGTTCAGGGACTTTTTAGGTGAAATTTGAAGGTCAGGGACTGAAACGATGAAACTCAATAAGTATAGGGAGTAAACAGTATTTAATCCTAAGTTTTTCAACTGTTTTTGGGTTTAAAGAGCTTCTGTATGGATCTATTACCCTTGTCCCTGTGCTGAAACTTGACTCACTTGCAACTGTGGACACTTGTATGGCTAATATATCTCTAGCCAATGATTGCAAGTTGGGATATTTACCTCCATTCAGCTTCCGCCAATCCAAAATCTTCCAATCATCATTTTCAGCAGGTTTTTCTATAGGGTCCAGCAAATATCTATCAACTTCATGTCCCACCACAACATCGTTATTTTGTTCAAGCTGCCTATTCCATTCTTCTTGCATAACAGCCCTCTTCCCACTAAGAATCGATCCTTGCTCTATTTCTAGTCTTACTAGTAGCTGTGTCACTAGTAATTGGACATTTACCTTTAGCCTTGGTTTGTCCACTATGAGAACCATTAGACTGCCTATACAAGTCACACAAGTCTACCACAAGCTGCTTTACTTCATCACATTTCTTCTTGATCTCCCAATCACACAAATTCAACATTGTTTCACATAACCAACTAATGTTTCTCAATTTATACCTAGGATCTAAGACCAAAGCAACTAGGAAGAGTTGGTTCATGTCATCTAAGTTCCCAAAATACTTGGAATACTTGGCCTTCATCTTGACTGCCATGTCGTACAAGACTTTGTCTGCTTCACTTGAATTAGGCCCTACCCCAATAGAACTGAGATCTTCAAGTTCTGCTTCAATAGTAACAATATCATGGAATGCCTTGTGTGGAGTGGGAGTAAGTGAAGCACTAACATTAAGGGTCACATCGTAGAAGACTTTCAAGAACTTCACAAAAACTGTTGTATTGTCCCAATCAACATCACTTGGTGGCCCTACCCTTTTTAGAGGCACTTTCTTCTTACTTTGATTTTCAGTTTCATCATCATCTTCAATTTCCTCATCTTCATCAAAGTAGCTTTTGTACCTTGAATCCTCCTCATCCTTCAATCTATCAAATGCTTTTTTCAACTCCAAAGCTGTTTCCAACATAAGAAAGGTGGAATTCTACCTTGTTGGAACATCTAAGATGCAAATCTTATTGCATTCAACTTTCTCCTACTCTACACATCTTTTAAATTCATCTAACCTTGCACCCGAACTTCTAACATATCTCACAGCATTCCTTATGCTAGCCACTGACATCTCCATCATATTCAGTCCACTCCTCACAATTAGGTTTACAATGTGAGCCAAACATCTCACATGCATAAACTTTCCGCCACAGATCGGTTTTATGTCCCAATTGCACATTTTCTTCCTAACATAATCAATTGCATGCTTGTTGGCAGAGGCATTGTCAACAAAAATTGTTAAAACCTTCTCTATTGACCAATCAATCAAACACTTCTCTAAAATTTTTCCTATGGTTACACCTTGGTGGTTTGGAACCACACAAAAAACAAGCACTCTTTTGTGCACTCTTTTTCTCTTGGTAGCAGAGCTCCGAGCTATAGAAGCTTTCCTTGGTTTACTCAATTTTGGAACAGTGTTGTTGGCTACTTGCTGAGCTGTTTCAGGGTTGTTGCTTGCAACCACAATTTCATTGCAAGCGGATGGTTCAGAATTGGAAGCGGATTGGTCAGAGGAGCTAGCAGATGCTTCCGACATGGTAGTAGATCTCCAAGCCAATAAGCAAGAAGCAATCTGTTAGAAAAATCCAACAGTTGTTAAAAGTATGAACTATGTCAACAGTTACAAAAAAAAATGGTAGAGCCAATGAAGTTGGTGTAAGAAGGATAATATCAATGAAGTCCTAGCCTTCCCACTGGGAACAACAGTCATCTTCTTAAAATCATATTAAACCATCTTTACTTAGTTTTCTGTTATAGACAAAACTGACTCAAGCTAAACATCAAACTTGACCTGAAAACCAAACAAGTTAAAGAACAAACTTGACCTAAAAACCAAACAAGCTAAACATCAAACTTGACCTGAAAACCAAACAAGTTAAAGAACAAACTTGACCTAAAAACCAAACAAGTTTAATCCCATATATATATATATATATATATATATTTACATGAATCTTGTATATGTGATAGTATGGAAGAATATACAAGGGAAACTTAATCCCATGGCTTTAATTAAGTATATAAATGCAGTTGCAGTCTAAATTATTTGTTCATTTAGCCTAGTACAGTCTCTTCACACACGAGATATATATTGATTAATAAATCGATTGATTCTATTTCTTGTATTTTCTATAGTATAATTGAATGCTTAAGATCAAATCAAAGTTATATAATTTAACCCGAAAGCAAATGTATAACTGCAGCATACGGAGATAAAATGAGAGAGATGAGCAAGGATTATTGTGGTGTGGACATTGTAGAAGAGAAAGACCAAAAGCAACTGTCGTAACTCCCTTAAATATAGAAATAGAGGGTAGTGTTAGGGGGAAGAGGCTAGGAAAACCAAACCTAACTGTTCGAGTGAATATAAACATTTTATTTTCTCCTTTTGGTTGTTGGCTTTCTCATTGATAATCAACAAGAGGTCAATAATAAGTCGTTGGTTTCGGGTATATTTGCTACACAACTACCAGTTTTCAACGAAAGTTGGAGATTGGTAATCTCCCTATACTATTTATATACTTCACATAAGTAGCTTATGAAGACGTTAATGTCCTTTCTTGACTATTTATATACTTCACATAAGATGCTTAAGTAATAAACCAATACAAAGACCAGAGCTTCATTACCTAAACCAATACAAAGACCTCAGTCAACAACAGATCCAGAACAATGGAATAACAATGTATTAGTTAGCAACAAACCAAGCAGTTTTGAATGCATAAATGGAATACTAAAGACAGATTGATCGATCAACAATATTCATGGACTCTGGAGCTTACCAATTTCACTCGAAGTGCTCACGGGAAGAAATCAGAGGCTAAAGTCGCTGGACTGCACAGCTGCACTCACTGCAGGACTGGGTTCAAACGAAAATGAAAAAGTGGTCAGATTTCACGGGCAAAGAGTCATGTATTGAAATTGCAGAGCGATGAGAGAAAAATGAAAGCTTACATTGAGGCATTGAGCCATGGCCAACACAAATCGAAGACGGATCGAAGACGCAATGGCCAACACAAATAGAAAACGGATCGAAGACGCCATGGCCAACACAAATTGAAGACGGATCGAAGACACAATGGCCAACACAAAGCTTATATTGAGGCTTGAGCCATGGCAAACACAAATCGAAGACGCAGAGGATCTACTAAATCATGCATGTTTCTGGGTTCCAGACTTTGAGAGAGGTTATCTTGCTCGTCTGGGTTTTGATCATAGGATTGCTGAGAGAGTGAGAGTCATCTAGGATGGAGACTGAGACTGTGAGAGAATGAGAGTTTGAGGGAACTCGGGAAGAGATAATTTTTAGGGTTTTGATCGAATGGATAGGAGATTATGAGATAAGATGGAAGGTTCTGATTGCATTTGGAAGTGCCTGATCACATGAGAAAGGGTATAATTTATAAAAATAAGCTTGGCCTTATTATCCAATTATACACTAACATCTGTATTTCGGTTCCAAGGAGGTTTTAAAATCAAGCACCGGAACCGAACCGAGTAGATATTGCAAGGGACCGAACCGAGAAAAATGCTAACACATATGTCATAGAACCGAACCGAACTGACACTTTCAGTGCGGTTCGGTGTGGTTCCACCTCTTTTACGGTTCTAAATCTCAGCCCTAGCTAAATGTACCCAGCAAATGTCTTTATACACCCAGCAGTAAAAAATTTACCCTTAAATTTCCAACTTTATCTTTAGAAAACCCAGCACTGATATCTCTCTCAAGTTCCGATTTTTCTCACATTTGATCAAATCATTGACTCAAATCCCGATTCTGGAAATTCTAAAATGTTTGGTTACTTTTCTTAATGTAAGAGAAGATCAAGAGAGTTCCTTATGGGGAAGAACATGCCTTTTTCAGTTACTAATTATTTCTCGTTCTCTACAATGTACAATCGAATCACGATGTCGGCGATTTCCGCCGGAGCTTAAATCTCAAGTAATAAGGCTTTGAATCTGGATTACAGCACTTGCAGGTTAGAGCCTTCAATTTGTCTCATAACCCAGCAAGATATGATCACTTATGCTGGACAAGAAACCCATGACAGTGTTCCAATTGTTGAAATCCTCAATATCTAAATGAAAATTCTACAGTTAGATGAACAATCCTAGAAAGAACTTGGTTTTCTTGATGGATATATAAATTCTCAGTTGGACAATTGAAAAAAAGAAAAAGAATCTATTATAACTGAAGGAATTGAGAATTGCATAAGACGAATTAGGGAAATATCAAGGTTGGAGGTCGGAGAAATCTGATGAAGAGGTAGTGGGGATGAGGAGTGGAGGACGCTTGCTTTCAGTGCTGGGTGCAATATGGACAATATGGGGTAAAACTGGAAATTAAATGACTTTTTTTTTACTGTTGGGTTTATTTAGATATTTGTTGGGTCTATTTAGAAAAACTCTATCAATGGCCCCATTACTTTGCTCGGTTGATTTTCTTGAAGTTACATGAGCCCAACAAGGGTGCCTACAGACCAACATTCTGTTGGGCAGTGATTGAAGCATTACAGGGATCATGTAGACCAACAGAAAGTGAAGGAATCTCAATGGAGTTTGAAGGGCCCTAAACTCATAGGCCCTTTGTTCTTATGACTCTTACAACTCCAAATTATAAGACAAAACCCAATTTGGTCCCCCAGACAGATAAATATCGTATTGTTGGGAAGAGCATCTTGGTCCAACTCATGTCATTTCCACACGAGCGCTTGGTGGTTAATGTTAACTTGAAACTAGCTATAACAAGGTACATGTTTGCATATGAGAGAGATGGACGTGACCTAATGGTTCGCCCTCTTCCTAGTCTTCATATTTAGGCCGTATTTGAAAAAGGGGACGTAATGCCTTGCACACTGACAATGGATAAAACTTGCTCATTTCCATATTAACCACCTGATTAGAAATAAGCCAAAACAATATATTGATATCATATGGGCCCTAATACATAGACATCAAACATCTAGCTTGGACAAACTCATATCGAAGAAAGTAGATCGTGTGTGTGTGTGTGTGTGTGTGTGAATAGGACTCTTGCGGGTTTATGCTCGACATGCCAACTTGCTGGGTCTGTTTAGATGTTGATTTCCAGATGAAGCTGAAACACACACGACCATTTTTGTGAAAAAAGAGCAATATAAGCGGAGAGTCTTCAGTACACGGCCGTGTATGTACACGGCCGATGTGTTGCACACGTGATACCGAAATTGATGGACGGCGTTAGTGAATGGGGGTTAGTGAGGAAGAAAAACGCGGCAGACCAAAAACAGAGAACGCAGTGAAACAAAATTTTACCATAACCAAATGTTCATACTCCATACACCTTCGAATTCGCCTTCGACCCTCTCTCCCACTCCTGCTTCCTCCAGAATCCTCAAGCGCTCTCCGATTCGTGGCAGCTCGGTCCTCCTCTCCCTCTCGCTAACCCCGACAACGCCAATATCATAGAAAGGTTCCAAGTTCCTGGCGTTAATTTTGTATTCAATTTTACAGTTTAATTCGAAATTGGGTGTTTCAATCATTTATGTGTTTTCAAATTTGCAATTGGATCCGGACGAATACGACATTGTAGTGAAGCCGATTGAAGGGTTCGTATTGTTGGTAACGGCCAGTTCGTCGGTGAAGGTAACGATCAATGATGCAAAAGTTTTTATATATTGGTTGAATGAAAGCTTTGGTATATGTATTAATTAATCCATCTTCAAATTTTTCAAGGCTTTTGACTTCTTTTCAATTTCAATTGAACAATGAGGGAATTGATTACAGAACTGCTCTTCTTTACATATTAAAATACCTCTCCTAGTTTTTTTTTTTTTTTTTTTTTGCTAGGAGAGTGTTTTGTTAGTTGTAGCTATTTGGCGATTTTCTTTATAGTCCATCTTTTCTGTGAAGTAAATTAGGAATTTTTGGCTCTTGCCATAGTTGGGTAAATTGAAATGAAAGAAATCTCAGTGAAAGCTTGTCCCTTTTATTGAGGAGTTACAGACAAATTCTGGGTTGTTTTCTCTCATTAATTTCAAAAATAAAAACATGAGTGATTTACTGCACCGATATGGTTAGAGTTGAGAGTTAAGACTGTTCACTAATGAGCAGCACATAAGGTGGTCATTTCTTGTCTAATGCATATTATTGCACGGAATACCTCTTTCGTTTATTCAATGGATGTCTTTCTGACACATAAAATAGCATCTGTTTGCTGAAACTTACAGTGAATGCTTGGCAATTCAATGTAGGAAACAATATCATGTAAACTTGTCTTTAATTCAATGTTTGCACTGATGGCATGCAAGAAAGGTAGCTTGGCAAACTCGGGGTTTAATAATTTCCTCTGAGTTGCGATGAACCACTTCTGGTTACTTGCCTCATTCAATAGAGATTTGCACTGATAGTTTTATGTACTTCAATTGCAAGGTCTTGCGTTCCCAATTCAACAATTTTGGTCATAATCATAATGCAAATAGCTGTTAGTATTGCAAATATGTACACAATGATGTGCCTATTTTTTTTAGGTGATGTGTCTGCACATTGTGAAAATCATGACGGGAATGACTTTAAAATGCAGTCAATGCACCTATTGGAGCCTATGATCAGTTTGTTGTGGTTCAATAATCACAAGAGATCCACAGATGGGGCAGTTTTTAGAAATGAGATGGGGGAATTTAATGGGTGCTTTTGCAATACCAGATATAAGGATTTTTTCTCCTTTGACAATGGAATTTGATGGCTTGGAAAGCAGGGTATTTGAAATTGGAATTCTCCGTCTTGAAGTGGAGATTGATAGTATGGAGGCTAGTAGCTTGGTAGTCTCTAACAAGATGTGTTGGCGGCAAAGAGGGGGTTAATAGTGTCGCTCTTATTTTATCAGACATCCCCAAAGGGACCTGAAAGTGCTGTTGAAGAAATCTGGTGCACCCAAGGTCTGCTTCCAACCTAGGGAATGCAACAGAGTGGTTCATGTGTTAGCTAGATTCATAGTGAAGGAATGTATTGATATATTTTGTATTGAAATTGGGCCTGAATGGCTTTTGAGATTGATAAATATCAATGCTAATATTTGTAAGTTTGTAACCCTTCCAATGATTAATGAATGGTTACCTTTTTGTTCATTTAGTGGATTTTAAGAGAACGATAGCTGTTTTTTTAACCACGGGAAAGTTGCTAAACTTTCTTTTCCCAAATGTCTAAGCATATGATTAAATTGCTAGTCATGGCCAACATGTTTTTGCAGCAAAAATGCTAAGATAATGTTGCTCTGATACTAGATTGTGCTTCTCTACATTCAGCTACCAAAAAGCAGTCGACTGTCCCATGTTGAGGCCTATTGACATTGGCTTCTATTCTTCTTGTAGAAGTCAGAGAGGATAAAGCAAGTTTCAAGCATCAATTGATTCCTGCATAATATGGATTGACATCAGTAGCCATCTTCTCTGCCTCTTACCCGTCTTTTACCGCAAAGAAACCATAAGGAAAAAAAAATGAAGAAAATGTACCTAAATGCAGCTATCACTTAAAGCAAGAAGCAAAGAAATAATTCCAAATAGAGCAACTTCTGGCTGCACAAATGAACACACAGATACACAAAGATAGCTTCCTATAAATGTTTATAAACAGAAGCTAACCATAAACAATGAAGAAAGTGTACCTAAATGCAGCTATCACTTGTCAAATCAAGAAGCAAAGAAATTATTCCAAACTGAGCAAGTTTTGGACACTCAAATGAACACACAGATGCACAAAGATAGCTTCCAGTAAATGATTACTCCAAAATCCCTTGTGTTTACATTTTCACAAACAATCAAACCCACAAGAATCTACATTGAAGCTAAATTGCCATGACAAAATGATTTAGGATCGATAATGCTAGAATCAAATATACATGTTTCTAACAAAGACCAAACTTCACTAAGCTGGGAAACCAAATCTCTATACAGAGGAAACTAGTATTGATTAATTTCTGATTATGCTGAGAGATATCATTCATTATTTAAAGGTCAGTTTCTGGTTAGGGAACTATCCATTTCAAGCATGTTGAGAATTTCACAGGAGCAAATTCATCAATGTACAAAATATAAACACGAGAGATAGAGATTACCAAATCACATGGAAAACAAAGCTTGGGCCATTAATCATAGGCTCATTTGTATAAAATTACACCACTCCATGTCCCACTGTTACTCTGAAGAGGAAAACTGAAAACCAAAAATGAATCTTCTTTTGAGACAATTAATTCCAAATCAGAGAGAATGCAACTGCAGGTTCGTTCATTGAGCGAAGAATCGCCTCATAATCACAGAGCGAGGTTGATGAAATCGCTGGTGTTGAACGCTTGCTTTGGGGACACCAGTTCGTTAAATTTAACCCATATCAAATTAGAATAGGGACATGGGCAATGGGTGTCGAGTAAAGGGAAGCTGCGACCAAAGAAGTGGAGGTCAAAGCTGGGAATAGAAATGAAACGAATCTGATGGTGGAAGCGCGCTTAGCTGAAAGGAATTGGGAGGGCTTAATGAGTATATCTGGCTGGGGAAACAATATGGTGGGAATCTTAAGTCTACTTTAAATTTTGGGAGGGCTTTTTCAATTTTGGCCGCCATTTTTTTGTGATTGGAGGCGGGTAAGCTTCCCCTCCCCAGAAAATTTGTAAATGAATACGTGTCAAGAAAACCCTTCTGCTTTAATAATTGCCCAATTAAATTGCAATCCCTATTTAATAATATATATTATATTATTATTCACGACAATAGTTTTTTTTTTTTTTTTTTGTAGGAACACGACAATAGGGTTTCTTATATCAAATGTAAAAATGAAAAATAAAAAAAGTATACAGCATATATTTTAGGGATTTAGCTAGGTCGTTTTCTGAGTCGGTAGGTTTTATCAGTGCATCGACCCTATACGTTTTATAATAAAATCAAAATACATATTAATATGCTGTAAATAGATGGGTAATGTCAAATTTATCGATTTTCAATTTTGATTATTTGATCACACAAAATCCTTATATATCTATTAATGTGGTCTAATTTGTTTATTAGTTGTATCAAATAGTATACCTTCCATGAGGAACAATGTAGAGAAAATATACTCTATTAAAATCGACCGTTGGATGTTGTCACGATAAGAATATATGATTATGATCAAAATTTCAGCTATTTTCGAAGTTGTTTGGGTCTTGATCTAGTAAGTCAACTCTAAACCCTAAATAACACATAAAACTAATATGCTCATAACCGCTCATTCACAACTTATTTTTTCGATCTGTCAGCTCTCACACTCTCGTGGATATAAGCTATATCAGCTAATGTAAAAATTTCGAGAAGTTGATCTCCTCGTGGTTCAACTCCCCTTAGGGAAGTAGAAGCGTATATAGGGTTGACCGCTTTATTTAATGTCCAGATGGCGGCGAATCGGGTTAATTTGTTTACAAAATACCTATTAGTATGCTATAAATAGATGTGTAATGTCAAATTTATCGATTTCCAATTTCGATTATTTGGATCGCACAAAATCTTTATGTCTACTAATGTGGTCTAAATTGTTGATTAGTTATATCAAATAGTATACCTTCCATGAGGAACAGTGTAAAGGAAATATATTTTATCAAAATCGACCGTTGGATGTTGTCATGATAAGAATATATGATTATGGTCAAAATTTCAGCTTTTTTTCGAAGCTGTTTGGGTCTCGATCTAGTAGGTCAACTCTAAACCCTAAATAACACATAAAACTAATATGCTCATAACCGCTCATTCGCAACTTATTTTTTCGATCTGTTAGCTCTCATACTTTTGTGGGTATGAGTTAGGTCAGCTAATGTAAAAATTTTGGGAAGTTTATTTCCTCGTGGTTCAGCTCCCCTTAGGGAAGTAGAAGCATATAAAGGGTTGACCGCTTTATTTAATGTAGAAATGACGGCGAATCGAGTTAAATTTTTACAAAATACCTATTAGTATGCTATAAATAGATGGGTAGTGTCAACTATAAATAGATGGGTAATGTCAAATTTATCGATTTTCAATTTCGATTATTTGGATCGCACAAAATCATTATATGTCTACTAATGTGGTCTAAATTGTTTATTAGTTGTATCAAATAGTATACCTTCCATGAGGAACAATGTAGAGAAATTATACTTTATCAAAATTGACCGTTGGATGTTGTCATGATAAGAATATATGATTATGGTCAAAATTTCAGCTTTTTTCGAAGTTGTTTGGGTCTCGATCTTGTAGGTCAACCCTAAATACTATATGAAACTAATATGTTTATTCTCAACTTATTTTTTCGATTTGTCAGCTCTCACTATAAAATTTCACTAGTTAAATTACATACAATTATTTAAGTGTGCCGAATGGATCGTTTGAACGCTAATATGGCTCATCTCGATTAGCATTGAATATACGCGATACGCTAGGTACCTTTTTTTTTTTTTTTTTTTTTGGGAACCAAATCAATTCTCATTCAACTCAAGCCAGAATGGCACGGATACATACCTTCCCTTACCAACTCTATGGGCAAGTCCAGGACGTGGCATGCTAGCACCACTCATTAGACAACCAGTGCTCACTTATTTAAAAGCGAGCCTATACATTATGAAAAAACATAGTAAATAGGTTAAGTCTAAAATTGGGCAAAAAACATAGGTGCACAAGAGTGCTTAGAAGCCCAAGACCCTGACTGCAAACCCTAGGCCCAACAACGAAAGCTCAGATTCATCCAATCTTCACAACTTGCACACCGCTCATACGCCGATAGCTGCCCACCCCCGCCGTAGACCACCACCTCAAGCTGTCATCCTGCCTCAAGAAAGACCACCGTCATGCTCCGCCATCAAGCCTTCCCTTGCGCCATAGGTAGATCTAGGGACGAATCCCCATACATCCAAGCCGCAAGAAGCCTTATCAACGATGCCCGCACAGTCGCTGCCGCCATCAAGGACCGAACCAATTTCGCAGCTGCCCTCGTCCTTCCTAAATAAGTGAGCATGAAGCTAGTCCGCCGCCGCTTCGATCCGAACAAATCCAAAAAAACCTCACTGCCAAACCGAAGGCAAAGCAAAAACAGAGGTTAGTGGACCATATTCCATCCATCACCCGTCCGGCAGCATCACCATGTCGGCGATGCCACCGGACAAGAAGGAAATCGCTGAAAGTCGGCCTTGGATTGGCTGCCTCTCTTCGTTCGTTCTCCATAGCGAGAGCGACTTTTTAACTCTATGCAAAATAATTTAGAGGCTCCCTCTTATACGCTAGTTACCTTGTTATGTGGTGAGCTAGGAGCCTAGGAGTAATTTAAATTCTTATTATTTTTTTTATCAAAAAGGTTAAATTAATATTAACTATTCAATTAAGTAAATTTTACTTCTAGTTTTGGTGAATAATTTCTAAAATTGGAGTTTTGTATCTTTGGAAATAAATTTGTTTTGATTTAAAAGGTGGGACCTTAAAAGGTAGGAAAATAAAACAGTTTTGAGATAAACACCAAATGAATAAAAATAAGACCAGAATGAGGGTCGCCAAAATGAGACCAGAAAACAACAACAGTTACAAAACATTTTAGATGAAACCAAAATAGTCATTTTAGATGAAATCGGAACAGAAATTTCAACTATTTTCGTCGTTGTTTGGGTCTCGATCTACTAAGTTAACCCTAAACCTTAAATACCAGATAAAACTAATATACTCATAACCGCTCATTCACGGCTTCTTTTTTCGATCTATCGCCTCTCCCACTCTCATGATTATGAGCTAGATCAACTACCACAAAAAATTTGGGAAGTTTATCTTCTCATAATTCAGCTCCTTTTAGGGAAGTATAAACATATAAAGAGTAAACCGCTTTGTTTGATACTAAAATGACAATTGGATTAATTTGGTCATCATGAACAAATTTTTTTTAAAAACTAATGATGTGGTGGATGAACATCTCAATTTATTAGTTTGACCGTTGGATGATATAATATGGAATTGAAGTACCTACCTACACTAAAAATATTAGCCATTGTCATCGTTGTTCTGATCTTGATCAATATTGTCGAACACAATAAAAGAACTACTCAATGTCAATAACACTATCATCGTTCTTGTTGTTAACGCATTGTTTGGTCCGCACTCTCGTATGCTTAAACAGTTAAACTATATCAATGATTTAAAATAAATTTGAGAGAATGACTGTAATCATCAAAACATTAAATTAAATGTTATAATGAGTTAAAAATATTTACAGTTATAGTGAATGTTAACCATTTACTTTTAGAATTTTAATTAAGTAAAGGATGGAGTTTGGATTAATAAAATTAACTTTAGTTGTTATTACTTAATTAATACTGATATTCAATCTATCAACTTAAAAATATTTTCTTATAAGAGCTTTATACACCTAAGTTGGGCCAGACCAGTGATCAGCTCTACACCCGACCCAAATAGAGGCCCAAACCCGTTCCAACCAAAATCTGAATCCAATCACTCCCGACAGTCCGACACCAAACCCGGACCTCTGTGCCTTCCATTCCGGCGGCACGCCAGCCGGCGCTTCTTCTCAGCAACAGACCTGACTTTTCCACGCATCCTTCTTCGTCTCAGCCGTCCAGCATGGACTGGAAGTCTCTGCTGCAAACATGGTTGATTCTTGGACTCTGTTTATCTGCTCAACCAAGCAAAAACAAATAGAGAAATGAATTATTGGACTAACCAAATAAGTAACAACTACAGCTAGATCAGATTCCATACAGGAAGGACGGGATTCATGGTTTTAATTCAAGATGACAAAACTTCAAATCACAAAGTACTAGTGCCAAAAGGTTCAATTTTTCTTAATAAAATCATGAAAATCGTAAGAGACAAAAGAACAAAGGCACCCTTTGATCAAAAGGGGTTTGTTTATTAGAAAATCAACCTGCTTTTGGTTGGGCAGATGGACATCAAGGCACCCAAAGAATCTGAGCTGCTAAGCCTCTTCATGATGACTCCTACTGAAACTGGTTTGAAATTTGTACGCAGCCGATCCTCTCACTCGATTAGAAAAAGGGCGGTTGATCTGGACGGACTCGGGTCTGGTGCATATCTCTCTCTCTCTATCTCCATCTTCTTCTTCCTCTCCGATCTTCGTTTTCCCACTCTGGATAGCAACCCACGCAACGGTTTAGCTATTCGTTTTTTACCATCCAATTTTTTTTACATATAGAGAACACAGACGTTGACTGTCAGACTAAGAGTTAGTTTGAATCGATGGCCGAGATGACTTGAAAGCTGACCCCACACATTGGACGTCTCAGATTATACCACGTGTCTATCAGACACTCCGTGTACTTCCACCACGGTGTATTGAAGAATTTTCGCAATATAAGGCTTATAGTTTGCCAGCTAGCTAGCAACCAAAACATAGCTTCGATTCTGTGGTAGTTTTCGTTTGATCAATTAGCCTTACAGAGTTACAGGTCCCATTTTGATCTTGCTAAATTACAAATCCCATGGTTTTGTGCTTTCGCTGCTTCATGAGCAGTAAAGCTATTCTGGATCTAGTTGGCGGTGCTATATGTTACTAATTCGCCATCGATTTAGCCACATTTCTCAGCTTGGTTTTTCGTAAAATAGAGTAAAACTCGAAGTGCCTAAGCCTAAACCTTAAAGCAAAGAGGTTGAGATTTAAGTATGCATCAGAGCAGGTATTCGATCCTTGGTAGTAGATCAATCTACTAACGAAATTGTTCAAGAGTTCAAAATCGACCAGTGACTTGATTGAAACCCTAGTACACATGCATTCTCTATTGAAATTAGTTTGGAGTACTATTTGGACGTACTGCCGGAACAAAATGCGAGGGTGATGTATCATATGGCATCCTCTTTAAAGTACGTAACAACTTCGGCCATGACCGTCTCCATATGTATAGTGTGACAATGGTTTTGTTCAGTGCTCGAAAACGAATTCACCGGTTGTAAGCTGGCTGACTGACTATGTGTTAGGGAGCGCACTTGTAATGCCGCAATCAACCTTGTGCAGTGTCATTAATTAGCCTTAATTTGGTTGGTTGCTTGTGTGCTAGGGGTGTTTTGGTAATTTACAATTATTTATTTTATTTTATTTTATTTAGCATTTAGTCTCCTCGGTCAAGTGCATGTTTCCCACTGCCTTGGCCATTTAAGCCCGTTATGCTCTTTAGGGAGGGGTTTTTAGTCAGCATAGTTTGGACTACAAAATTAGTATAGGTAAGCACATGAACTTTTACCTCCCTTCACATCTTACCATCAATAAAAGATGAATTATTCAATCATTTGTGCTTATATAATTGTGTTCTTGCTTGTCGCTTGCACCATTTTAATATCGTGTGACTTTTATTGTTCCTTGCAAGGTACTCACTTGGCCGACTTGCCTACCAGCAAGTGCGGCACGGTCCTCTTTGCGCATTGCAAAGTAGGCCCGTGACAGTTGGTATCAGAGCCAACTTGACTCAAGACACTTGCTACGATGACTGGGAAAATGACAAACCAACAACGATTCGATTGGTATGACCAACAACTCAGAGAACTTGCGGGGGTACCTGACAGATTGATTGATATCACTGCCATGCTGGATCGTGTCGACCTAGAAGGTATGGCGATGCGGGTGACTGAGATGGGGAAAGTCTAAAGGACAGAGTTGTGACCCTTGAAAAATCAAAAGCTCGAGGAAGCGGAAGCGGAAAGGAGAGAAATGAAGAAGAAACTCATGTTCCGAATGAGCAAATGGGGACAATGAGTGATGCTCTTGATACGCTCCAGGTGACAGTGAATACTATGGTAGAAGATGTTCGAGCCACCATTGAGGCTTTCAAGAACGAGCTGGTGGAGATGAATACCAAGCTCAACCTCACCATCCATGCGATGAGAAACCAACCTATGACGAACTACAGGAAGGTGACGATATTGGAACCTCAAGCTTTTGGAGGGGCGCGAGATGCCAAGGAGCTTGAAAATTTCATATTTGACATGGACCAATACTTATGAGCAATGAAGCCAGACTCAGAAAAGATGAAGGTGAACATGGTGACAATGTATTTGTCTGGAGATGCTAAATTGTGATGGAGAACCAAGTATAATGACATCCAAATGGGGGTATGCATCGTTGACACATGGGAGGATCTAAAGAATGAGCTCAAAACTCAATTCTTCCCCAAGAATGTGGAATCCATTGCCAGACAGCAACTGAAAGAGCTCAAGCACACCAACAACATTGGGGACTTTGTGAACAAGTTCTCTGTGCTCATGCACGACATCCCGGACATGTCAGAGAATGATAGGTTGTTCTATTTTCTTGAAGGTTTAAAGCCATGGGCAAGGACATAACTCCAACGACATAGGGTCCAAGACATGGCACCCACTCAGGCTGTAGCTAAAAGGTTGACAGACTACACATTCGAAGAGAACTCTACTAGGAAGACTCAGTCCTTTCGAATGCGAATGTCAACAAAAATACTAGGCTTGGACATAGTAGGAGTAGGGGAGGGGAGTCCAAGTTTTCCAACTCAGGAGAAGGGGATAGGAGAACAGCTAATGCGAGGGACACAGCAACTTCCAAGCATGCTGCCTCGACAAGGGTCTTCACCCCTTAACCTTTTAATCTCTCAGGCTATACTCCAAAACCATTATCTTGTTTCTTGTGCAGAGGACCTTATAGAGTGAACAAGTGTCCTCACAAGATGGCCCTGTCTGCCCTACAGGCTCATATTCAATTGAAAGAAATGGAGGACCAGCAAGAGCCAGAGGAAGAACTTGGTCACATGGGAGCTTTGAGATTCCTAGGTGCAGTGGAAAAGCAACCACAATCACCCAAGAAGGCCCAGGCCAAGGGCTTGATGTTTGTGGATGGTAGTATTAATGGGAAGGTTGTCAAGAGCATAATGATTGACATGGGGGTCACTCACAACTTTGTGTTGGAGACTGAAGCACGAAGGCTGGGGCTGAAGCTGGAGAAGAACGTTGGCTCACCCATATGAAAGCTGTGAACTCCAAGGTCTCTCCCAAAACTAGAATATCCTGAGGGGTACCTCTCAACTTGGGTTATTGGCAAGGAAAGGCTGACCTTGTAGTTGTTCAAATGAACGACTTTGATGTCATATTGGGGATGAAGTTCTTATTGGCAAACAAAGATATTCCTATTCCTAACGCCCAACATTTGCTCATTATGGGAGAAAGGCCATGTGTGGTTCTAGTAAGAATCGAGCAACCAAGCGAACCTCATCTCTTGTCTGCCCTCCAGTTCAAGAAAGGCGTGCAGCACCATGAGCCCACTTATGTAGCAGTTCCCCTGGTGAGAGATGAGATTAAAAGGGAAGTGATTCCGAAGGAGATCGAGGGGGTATTGGAGAGCTATGTAAATGTGATGCCGCCCGAATTTCCCAAGGAATTACCTCCAAGGAGGAGTGTGGACCATGAGATTGAACTGATTCAGGGGGCCAAACCTCCTGCAAAGGCACCTTATAGGATGGCTCCCCCAGAACTGGCATAATTTAGAAAGCAGCTCAAAGACCTACTCAAGGCATGGTTCATTAAGCCATCCAAGGCCACTTTTGGTACGCCAGTGCTATTCCAAAATAAGCATGATGGAAACTGGAGATTATGTGTGGACTATCGGCTCTTAACAGAGTCACAGTGTGCAACAAGTACCCGATTCCCGTGATAGCGGATATGTTTGACCAACTTAGTGGTGCCAAGTACTTCACCAAGCTAGACCTTTGCTCGGGGTACTATCAACTTCACATTGCTGAAGGTGGTGAACCCAAGACCGTGTGCGTCACCTGTTACGACACCTTTGAATTCTTAGCAATGCCATTTGGGTTGACCAACTCGCTAGCAACATTATGCAATTTGATGAACCAAGTCTTCCATGATTACTTGGACAAGTTCATGGTGGTGTACAACTCTACCTTAGAAGAGCATGTAGAGCATTTGAAGCTTGTATTCCAACAATTGTGAGATAATCAACTGTTGTCAAGCGCGAGAAGTGTTCCTGCGCGTAGGTGACCATCAAGTTTCTGGGTCACATTATTGAAAGGGATGGAATCAAGATGGACATCGAGAAAGTGGAAGTCATAAAGGAGTTGCAATACCCCAACAATGTGAAAGAGCTGCGCTCTTTTGTTGGGATTGCTAATTACTACCAATGTTTCATTGAAAACTACTCAAAGAAGACAACCCCCTTAACTGAGCTCTTAAAGAAGGGAGTAACATGGGATTGGAGTATTGATTGTGAGAATGCCTTTCAAGATTTGAAGAAGGCTGTGATGGAAGATCCGGTGCTCCCCCTACCTGACCTGAACCAACCATTTGAAGTACATATAGATGCTTTTGACTTTGCTTTAAGGGGAGTCCTACTACAATAGGGGCATCATGCTACTTATGAAAGTCATAAACTCTCGGAAGCTGTGAGGAAGTACACGGTTCAAAAGAAGGAGTTGCTAGCGGTGATTCATTGTTTGATGACTTGGCGACACTATTTGCTAGGGTTGAAGTTCCTTGTGAAAATAGACAATTCTGCCGTCAACCACTTCTTGACCCAGCCAAAGTTAACTTCGAAGCAAGCTCGATGGCAAGAGTTTCTGGTAGAATTCGATTTTCAGTTCGAACACAAGGTTGGTCGCACTAACCAAGTCGCAGATGCTCTAAGCCGCAAGGCTGACCTTGCCACCCTCAGAATGCTGGCCACTTTGTCTGGTAGTGTCATTGCCACAGACATTAGGCAGCGTATCAAGAAGAGTTTAGAGAAAGATCCCGTGACACAATCCCTTATAAAAATGGTGAAGGAAGGGAAGAGTCGTCAATTTTGGATGGAGGATGGCATGTTGATGACAATAGGAAGACGAGTGTTTGTTACGCGAGATGATGGACTATAAAGGATGCTCATGAAGGAATATCATGACACCTTGTGGGCAGATCACCTGGGATGGCAGAGAACCCACACACTTAGCTTCTAAAACAGGGTTACTATTGGCCTCAGAGGCGGGGCAATGTCACAGAGTACACCAAAACCTGCCTAACCTATCAGCAAGGTTCCAAGCTGTTGGAACCATTGTCTATTCAGACTCTCCCATGGGAGAGTGTCTCCCTTGACTTCATTACTAACCTCTAAAAGGTGGGAGACTTATCAGCCATCATTGTTGTGGTTGACAGGTTTTCAAAGTATGCCACCTTTATGCCAACCCCAAAGTATTGCTCGACAGAAGAAAGAGCAAGCCTCTTCTTCAAGCATGTTGTGAAGTATTTGGGTGTACCTCAGAACATTGTTAGTGATCGGGACACCAGGTTCACTGGGATATTCTGGACTTGGCTATTCAAGTTGCTTGGTTCCGAGCTCAACATATCTTCGAGTTATCCGCAGACCGATGGACAAACAGAAAGATTCAACGGGATGCAAGAGGAGTACTTGCGCCATTTCGTTAATGCCAATCAACAGAATTGGGTGCAGTTGGTAGATGTTGCACAATTTTGTTTCAACTAGAAGAAGAGCTCGTTCACCAACAAGAGTGCTTTCAAAGTTGTCACTGGTCAACAGCCTCTCTTGCCTCATACCGTGCAAGAAGTTTATAAAGGGACAATCCCTATGCTCTCAACTTCACAAAAGAGTGGAAGACCAATGCAGATATTGCTCAAGCCTATCTGGAGAAAGTGGCAGGGCGAATGAAGAAGTGGGTAGATCAAGGTCGCAAGCCTAGAAAGTTCAAAGCTGGGGACATGGTACTTGTCAAGTTACTCCCTGAACAACTCAGGTTCCTACTCTCCAAAGACAAGCGATTATTCAGGAAGTATGAAGGACCGCTCCCTGTCATCTCTAAAGTGGGGAAGTGTTCTTACAAAGTCGACATTCCAGCGTGAATGAGAGTTCACCTCGTCTTCCATGTTAGCAACCTCAAGCCGAACTAGCAAGACCTTGAAGATCAAGCACGAAACCAGCCTATTCGAGAGCATGTCGACATCTGACCACCCAAGCTAAAAGAATTGGAGGAGATCCTTGCAAAGAGAGTGATCAAAGTGTCAGACCGCCTGCGCTAGCAGTTTCTTGTCAAGTGGAAGGGTCTAGGAGATGAAGAGACCAGTTGGGAGAATGCTGAAGCCCTGAAGAAGAAGTTCACGCAGAAGATTGAAGACTTCAAGACCAAGGCAGTCATTAAGCCTTTGGTTGGTTGTTTGTGTGCTAGAGGTGTTTTGGTAATTTACAAATTATGTATTTTATTTTATTTAGCATTTAGTCTCCTCAGCCAAGTGCATGTTTCCCACTGCCTTGGCCATTTAAGCTCATTATGCTCTTTAGGGAGGGGTTCCTAGTCGGCATAGTTTGGACTACGGAACTAGTATAGGTAAGCACATGTACTTTTGTCTCCCTTCACGTCTTACCATTAATAAAAGAGGAATTATTCAATCATCTGTGCCTCATGGTATTACTTCTTGATCTTTCATTTTGATTATTCATTTGTTCATTGTGGTTGCCCAACATTTATATAATTGTGTTTTTGCTTGTCGCTTGCACCGTTTTAATATCGTATGGCTTTCATTGTTCCTTGCAAGGTACTCACTTGGCTGACTGGCTTACCAGCAAGTGCCACACGGTCTACTTTGCAATTCCTCTTTGCGTATTGCAATTGCAAAGTAGGCCCGTGACACCATGCATGCAAAATGCTTGTACTATCCTCCGTTACTATCTCCTTTTTCCACATCATACTATTCCAAGAAGCGATCGAAGTCTCACATATTACTTGCATGATGCCTTATTATTCGTTATATGTACTCACAATGAAAGTTCGACTCTCGCCCTCTTTCTGGTCCTCATATTTAGGCCGTATTTGAAAAGGATACATAATGCCTTGCGCATTGACAATGGATAACACTTGCCCATTTCCATATTAACCACCTGATTAGAAAGCCAAATCAATATCACATGGGCCCTAATACATAGTCACCAAATATCTAGCTTTTGTATAAGCATGCATCGATGGGGCAAACTCATATCGAAGAAAGTCAATCGTGTGTGTGTGAATAGAACTTGCGGGTTTGTGATCGACATGCCAACTCTGCGGAGTCTGTTTAGATGTTGATTTCCAGATGAAGTTGAAACGCACACGACCACTTTTGTGAAAAAAAGAGCAATCTAAGGCTTATAGTTTGCTAGCAACCAAAGCCTGCTTCGATTGTGTGGTGGTTTTCGTTTGACCAATTAGCCTTTACATGTCCCATTTTGATCTTGCTAAATAACAAATCCCCTGGTTTGGTGCTTTCGCTGCTTCATGAGCAGTAAAGCTATTCTGGATCTAGCTGGTGGCGCTATTTGTTACTAATTAGCCATAATTTATCCACATTTCTCAGCTTGCTTTTTCGTAAAGTAGAGTAAAACTCGAGGTGCCTAAACCTAAACCTTAAAGTGAAGAGGTTAAGTATGCATCAGAGTAAGTATTCGATCTTTGGTAGTAGATTGATCTAGTAGATCAATGTCCAAGACGTGATTTGAAACTCTAGATACCATTGGTGGTTGGACCAAATCCTATAAATAAACTGTCGATTATGGTAAATGGGAAAAATGTTGGCCCAATGTTCTTTCCAAACGCTTGGTTTTACTCAGGGCCATCTTCAATAGCAGGCTTTGTTTAATTGTTTGATTTTGTCCATGTTTAAGTGTTCTTGCATGTTTTGTCGTTCTCCTGCCTCGTTTTATTTATTTATTTTTTATTTTTTAATAGTAATTAGGATACAATAGTAAATAAAAAAAATAAAAATAAAAAAAATCTTAATCTATCGAACGTATGACCTTTACAATGTTAAAATTATAACTTGCTAATAGATTATGGCTCATGGGCAAAAACTGTTGTCGTTTTCCTCCTTGCTTGTACTATTTATGGAGGTATTTGAACAATTCCCATGAACATGTATAACAACTACGTTTGACAAGGTTTTATAAGAGAAAAAGAAGTGTGTGCATATCAATGTATACCAAAGCAATGGAGGTATTGTGAGTAATCAACATAAATTCATACATTTAAAAAAAAAGAAAAAAAAATCTTCAGCCCACCTTTATGTATATATGTTAGTGAGAATGGAATCCATGACCTTTATAATGTTGAAATTTTAACTTATCAACAAGTCACAACTCACCGGCAACATAAATTCATACATGAGTATAGGCCTCATCAAAAAGCCCGCGGATCAAGTGGGCCAATGGAGACCCGCCGGGCCGTAGGGCCAAAAGCCCAGCCCGGCACGTCCCGTTAAAAAGCCTGCCTTGGTGGGTGGAGGGCTGGCCCGACAAAAATCCCACAAAAACCTGGCCCGGCCCGTATAAGCCAGCTAGGCCCGGCCCATAAAAGCCCGTAAACTATTACATATGTATGTGTTATTATATATATATATATATTTATAAACACACACACACACACACATATATATACATATACAGGGCCTTCTAGTGAGGGATCTATTTTTTTGGTCTTTTATAGAGATAGGCATTATACCAACTTTTCGATCATATTTTCACATCTTAACCGTTCAGTTTTTAGGTCCTAATGTATAGATCACTTCTGCAAATTTTCAGCTAATTGGATGATCGTTAAGGCATCAAAAACTGCAATTTACCATTATAAACACGAACGGTTCCGGTTAGACAGATTCGGTCCGTTGGTGTAAATTGCAGTTTTGGATGCCTTAACGATCACCAATTTGGCTGAAAATTAGCATAAGTGATCTATACATTATGACCTAAAAACTGAACGGTTAAGATGTGAAAATGTGATCTAAAAATTGGTCTAATGCCTATCCCTATAAAAGACCAAAAAAAGGGAACCCTTAGTGGAAGCCCTCTATATACATATATATATATATATATATATATATATAAACACATATTCTATATAAAAGTATGAGAACTTCCACACATTTATAAACACACATATATCTATATAAGTATATATATTTATATATGTGTGTGTGTGCGTGTGTGTGTGTGTGTGTGTTTATATATGTTTGTGGAAGTTCTCATACTTCTCTATATAATATGTGCATATATATATTCTATATATCGGATTCGAAAATATGGTGAAATTGGCTAAATTTTTTACCACACTCATAATTTATTGTAATAATCCCATCCAACGGTCGGTTTTTCCATTTTCTTTGAATTGATAGGGATTGCTCTTTGGAGTGCATGTTAACTTAATGAGCAAACCAAGATCGTTTCACAAAATGCATAAACACAACCAAATGATCAATACAATATGAGCTAGAATACAACAAGAGGAGATGCATCACCTGCTTCATGCACAACAGCCATTCCTTCAAAAGCAGTAGCAGCAACACAGCTATTCAACACAAATAATCCGAGCTCCAAAACTTCAAGCAGCCACATGCAAGAAATCTTCTACTCAACTATGTGTTTAACTCCTCTCAATAGGGCAGGACTGAATGTTTTGTCACACAGTGAATAGGGACTTCAAGCACCTATATATACAAGCTAGATAGGTCTTCCCATAAAAGAATCATTGATTCTAGCCAATGAGTTATTTGAAAGATGCTATAATTTATCATATCAACTAATTAGATATTTATCTTTATCAAAATGGATTCCTAACCATATGAGTGACATACCAAAGCTCATTAGGTGTCTAGGTAGATAATTCATATATTTCCTATTTATTGTAATAAGCTTAATCAATTTGTTATTTACTTAATGTAGATAATATTAGGTCCAAATAATATTTTATAATCTCCCCCTTGGACCAATATTGTCTACATAACAACTGAACCAAAACTCATTCCAGAAAATAGCCAAAGTGTGCACTGAAATATATGGTTTCTCAAGATCCATTCAGTTCTGTCAAGAACGCAGCAGCTAAAATAGAACTTAAATAAACATGTTTATGTAAACATATTTGTTCCAAATCACCAATAATAACCTCTGCATCTCACATGAATTACAAAGCTGATATGATGAAATCAAGTGGTAAAGTATGTCATTCTGCAGTAAACACTTGATTATAGTCCAACTAAAAATTTTGAATATCAAAATCATAATGCAAACATTATTTACTTAAGCACCAGTGGATTGCATATTTGCCTCTTACTGAATATATGCATATTTCCATCCACCTGATAATCAACAAAACTAAAATAGCAGCAATCAAATATTTTCAAAATAAGATCAAGCTGTGAAACAATATATCTGGAAAATACCTCAAGCTTTATTCATTTGACCAAAATATGAATACATATTGTTTCTGACATGAACTGCAAACTAAAATAAAATTGAAACTTTCAAACTAAGAAGCTGAAAACATAATCTTTATGACTTTTTCTCTTTCTGAACTCAGGAATCTAAACTCTAGAGAATTCCCATGTCTTCAACATGCTTCTTGAAAACTGAAACTGGTAATGCCTTGGTAAAAGGGTCTGCAAGCTGTGCGTCTGTGCTAATGGCAGCTATTTCAATCTCTCCATCTTTTACCCTCTTTCTCACACTGTAGAACTTCAAGTCTATATGTTTTGAATTATTGGACCTTTTGCTATTCTTACTGAAGAACACAGCAGCTTCATTATCACAATAAACTTTCAGCTTTCCATCAACAAGATTACTTAAAATCTTTGTTTCCAAAAGAAAGTTTTTGATCTATAGGCCTTCACATACACCTTCATATATGGCTATAATTTCTGCTTGCATGGTGGATGTGGCTATCAATGATTGTTTCATTGTTTTCCAAGCCACTGCACCACCTGCCAACAGATATACATAGCCACAAGTAGACTTCATTAATGCAGGATAATTGCCTGCAAAATTTGAGTCTGTGAAGCCTACAAGTTCAAGTTTCTTCACACGCTTATACACAAGCATGGGACTCTTAGTCCTCTGTAGGTATTTCAATACCTTTTTGCCAGCAGTCCAATGCTTGTGTCCAAGATCAAATTGAAATCTAGACAACATGCTAACTGCAAAGGATAAATCTGGCCTAGTGCACACTTGTGCATACATGAGACTGCCAACTAATCTAGCATATGGTTCAAACTCCATTTCCCTTTTCTCAACACTTGTTTTAGGGCATTGATTCTTATTTAATTTATCTCCCTCAGATATTGGAACCTCCCCATAGCACAAGTAGCAATATCAAATCTCTGAAGTATTTTTGAAATTTAGGCTTGTTGAGATAATCCCAATAAACCTTGTGCTCTGTCTCTCTATATCTCAATTCCTAATACATAAGAAGCCTCTCCCAGATCCTTCATATCAAAATTTTTTAACAGAAATATTTTGGTATCTTTCAGTAACTTAATGTTACTGCTAGCAAGGAGAATGTCATCTACATATAGGATAAGAAAAACAAACTAGTTTCCAACAACTTTAAGATAAATACATTCATCTACTAGACTTTCTGTAAAACCAAAAGATGCAACCACAGCATCAAATTTTATATACCATTGTCTAGATGCCTGTTTAAGTCCATATATAGATTTCTTAAGCTTACAGACTAAGTTTTCTTTTCCAGTTTCAATATAGCCTTCTGGTTGTGACATGTATATCACTTCCTCCAGTTCACCATTTAAGAAGGCTGTTTTTACATTCATTTGATGTAACTCCATATCATAGTGAGCTATAAGACTCATTATGATTCTAAAAGAGTTCTTAGTTGAAACTGGTGAAAATGTTTCTGTAAAATCGATACCCTCCTTTTGTGTGAACCCTTTATCTACAAGTCTTTCTTTGTGTCTCTCAATGTTTCCCTTGACATCTCTCTTAGTTTTGAACACCCGCTTGCTAACTATAGGCTTGTGATTTGGACCTGGCTTCACAAGCTCCCACACTTCATTATTATACATGGATTCAAGCTCTACATCCATGGCTTTCTTCCATTGTTTTGACTCATTACTTTCTGCAGCTTGCTTAAAATTTACAGGGTCATTATCATCTGCTAAAGTGCTCTCAACTTCTTGCAAATAAACCTCATAAATATCATTTTCACCACCAAAAGTTGGCTTCCTAGTTCTTTGTGATCTTCTAGGTTCAACTGTATTTTGTTGAGGTTCAGGAACATTTTGATCTGGTATAGGTTCAGCCACTTCAACATTTTGGTTTCCAAGTTCTAAGTTACCATCTACTGCATTGTGAACTTCACTTTCAGTTTCTGCATTATTTTTAAGGTTTGGCATTTCTATTTCTATATCCTCACTTTCTGCAATTTCCTCAAAATCATCAGTTAAATCTTCAAATTTAGTATTGCAAATACTCTCCCCCAGAAATTCAACCTGATGAGTTTCAAAAATTCTAGGTGAGTAGTGAGGTGCATAGAGTTTATAACCTTTAGATTTTTCACAATAGCCTATAAAATGACAAGTTACAGATTTAGGGTCAAGTTTTCCTAAATTGGGATTGTAAATTCTTGCCTCAGCTTTACAACCCCCATACATGGCAATGATGCAGACTAGGTTGCCTACCACACCAAGACTCAAATGGTGTTTTATCCACAGACTTGCTTGGGGACCTATTGCAAAGATAGTTTGCAGTTCTTAAAGGTTCTCCCCAAAACATTTTTGGCAACCCAGAAGTACACATCATACTTATTACCATATTCAACAGAGTTCTATCCTTTCTCTCTGCAACACCATTCTGTTGGGGATTGTATGGTGTTGTATATTGAGCTTTTATACCTACATCCTGCAGATATAAAGCAAATGGACCATTATTTGTTGTCCTTGCTCAGTATATTTACCATAAAATTCACCCCCCTATCAGACCTCACAGTCTTAATTTTCATTTCTAGTTGATGTTCAACTTCAGTTTTGAAAATTTTAAATGCCTCAAGTGGCTGTGATTTTTCTGACAATAGGTAGATGTAACAGTACCTTGAATAGTCATCTATGAATGTAATGAAATAAACATTTCCACATATTGTTCTATGCCTGAAGAGACCACATATATTTGTATGAATTAACTCCAGCAGTTTTTCACTTCTGCTAGCAGTCTTTTTTTATAAGTTTGTCATTTTACCCTTAAAACATTCAATGCAGTCCGCTAGGTCTGAAAAGTCTAGTTCTGGAAGTGTTTTGTTCTTTACTAATATTTGCAGTCTTTCTTTTGAAATGTGGCCTAGTCTCCTATGCCACAAGTAAGCTGATTTATCATTGAACAAGGTCCTTTTAACACATGTGACTGTGTTGTTACTTAATGTGTTATTTCTGTCTTCAACAAGTGAGATTACTTGTTGAGGTATTGAACAATTCAATTTCATATAATTATCCAAAATAACACCAAAACCATATAACAAGGAACCTTTAGAAAATTTTATTCCATCCAAATCAATGTAAAAACAGCAACCAGTCTTAACCAAAAGAGACATAGAAAGCAAATTCCTCTTAATCAAGGGAGTGTAATAAACATCATCCAAAACTAAAAAATTTCCAAAACCTAGATCTAGTCTTAAGGTTCCTATAGCCTTCACTGCAACCCTCATGCCATTTCCCACACATACATTGGTTTCCTCACTTCTTGGTGCCCTTTCTTTGTGAATCCCTATAAAGAATTCGTAATATGTAAGGGTGAGCAGAATCTAACCAATAAGTGTGAGGTTCAATATTGACAAAATTAATTTCTAAAGAAAAAGTTTCTGTAGTACTTAAGAAATTCTTACCCTTCTTCACCAACGAAGCCTTAAAACCTGAGCAGTCCTTCTTCATATGTCCTACTTTCTTACACAAGTAGCACTTGAACTTAAAAGCTTTGGTGGTGTTAGGTGTTGCAGTGTTTCTAGATGGCTTAGTAATGGTTTTGGTGACCTTAAGCTTGTTCTTATTTTTCTTTGGCTTTTTCACCAGGTTCACAGAGGTTGCAGGCTCTCTCTCTTTCTTAATTCTATCTTCTTCATCAGCACAGATATATATGAGCTCATCTATGGTCCAGGTACCCTTTAGAGCATTGTAGCTAGTTCTAAGACCACTGAAGGTATTTGGCAAAGAATGCAGTGCAACATGCACCACTTGGCTATCATTCACTCCCATCAGTAACTCCCTAAGCCTAGCATTAATGTGGATCAGCTTCATTATGTGCTCTCTAACTCCCCCAAATCCTTCATACTTCAGCTCATGGAAAGCCTTAGACAATCTTGTAGCCTCTGCTTTCTCACTCTCTTTAAATTTTCTCTCAATGGCCTCCATATAGTCATTAGCCAAGTCAGGTTCTTCTACACTACCTCTTACAGTATCAGACATAGTGTTCCTAATGGTGTTCTTGGCCATTCTATTTGACCTGTGCCAGGCTTTAAATGCCTTAATCTCCTCAGCTGAACTATCTTTAGTTAATGCCCCAGGTTCATCCTCATGAAAGACTAGGTCTATATTCTCATGCATCATCATATAACTCTCTACCGAATCTCTCCAGGCTCTAAAGTTTGTTCCAGTGCGTATCAAAACATTGTTGAGGTTCATGTAAATACTTCCTAATGAGCAAAGTCAAAAAGAAAAATTTTGTAAGTCTCAGTTTCAAAACTAAAAAAATACAAAGTTTCAATTTAGCAATATTTTTGTAGATTTATGTGTTAGTTCCAAAAGCAGTTCAAAAAACACATAAAACACCAAAACAAAATATCAACCATAATGGCAACAACTACCATAAGATACTATGTCAATGAAAATACCCCAAATCTGAATTTCACATTAGGCAACACTTTTGTAGCAGTAGACATAATGTACTTAATTTTCTTAATCTTCACCCCATAATTAGAGAACTCAAGTAATCCAAAAAGACAATCAACATTTTATGACAGTAGAAGAGTCTTTAAGTATCAAAATATGAATTCAAAATCATGTGTGAAGTTGTCTGTCACCAAACTATGCTATATTAACACTTCTTTGGAAGACACAAGTAAGCACAGTTTGAAAACAATTAACACGAGTTTCCAAGTCATTTTTATCTTAATGATCAAATGCAAATAATAACAGAAATTGCTTTGTGCAACATGCCTATTTTTATTTGCAACAACCTGTGACCTAAATCAAGTTTAACTAAATTCAACTCCAAGACATCATGGCACTTGAAAAGAAACTTTACTCAATCTGCAATTTTCTCAATGAAAATATGACAATATTTACAGGGAGACAGTGAACTTCTTAACTCAAACATTCATCAATTTATCATATAATCATTGTTCAATCACAGATATATGTTAGCAGATTGCAAAATATTAAGCACAACCATCCATAAGCAATCACAAAGAAAGCACAAAATCGTTTCAATTCAATTCAGAGACACAAGCACACCAAAACTTAAATTTCATCATGTCACCATCTACTCTAGCCTAGGTGCACGCCGGGAATGCTTTTAGTGTTCTTGTAATTCAATAGAAAATGAATTAAAACTTTGAATCGAAACATAGTTCTTAGAAGGCCTAACCTTTGCGACTGCAATTCTGCAACAATTTTAGAGGAAGCAATAATTCCCAATACTTGTATTCCCCAAGAACGATCTTTATCCGATTTTAATTTTTTTTTTCTTGGCCTGTTAACCAAAACCCTAATTTCCCAAAATGTTTTGCAATTCAACATAACACAAAACACTAGTTCAAAATACAATGAATTGATCTTCTAAAACTTATTTATGAATTGTGAAATTTGGCTATGATACCATTTGTTAACTTAATGAAGAAACCAAGATCGTTTCACAAAATGCATAAACACAACCAAATGATCAATACAATATGAGCTAGAATACAACAAGAGGAGATGCATCACCTGCTTCATGCACAACAACCATTCCTTCAAAAGCAGTAGCAGCAACACAGCTATTCAACACAAATAATCCGAGCTCTAAAACTTCAAGCAGCCACACGCAAGAAATCTTCTACTCAACTATGTGTTTAACTCCTCTCTATGGGGCAGGACTGAATGTTTTGTCACACAGTGAATAGGGACTTCAAGCAGCCTCACGCAAGAAATCTTCTACTCAACTATGTGTTTAACTCCTCTCTATGGGGCATGACTGAATGTTTTGTCACACAGTGAATAGAGACTTCAAGCACCTATATATGCAAGCTAGATAGGTCTTCCCATAAAAGAATCCTTGATTCTAGCCAATGAGTTATTTGACATATGCTATAATTTATCATATCAACTAATTAGATATTTATCTTTATCAAAATGGATTCCTAACCATATGAGTGACATACCAAAGCTCATTAGGTGTCTAGGTAGATAATTCATATATTTCCTATTTATTGTAATAAGCTTAATAAATTTGTTATTTACTTAATGTAGATAATATTAGGTCCAAATAATATTTTACAGTGCATGATATATACTAGGTTTATAAGAGTAACTAAGTTTGACCTCGTTGATTGAATTCGAAACGAGAACCAAATTGGCTGAATTTTTTACAACCACCATAAAACATTACAATCTCTCCATCGAATGGTTGGTTTCTCTAAATTCATTTTCTACTTCATGGTTGCTTTAGAATGAACCTCAACAATTTAAATGCAATGTACAAGTCATACAACTTTAGGAGGCAAATTAATATAGGCAAACGTCTTTGTAATTAAAATTAAAATTTTTATCTTATGTACACACACATCCATCGATAGGATATTTACAGACGTGATGTGAAAAAATAAGCACGTTTCGCCGTCGTCAAGCCATCGGTCAACCAAGAAAACATACAAGTGACGACAGTTGACCAATTCGATCGGATTCGAAAATATGGTGAAATTGGCTAAATTTTTTACCACACTCATAATTTATTGTAATAATATCATCCAACGGTCAGTTTTCACATTTTCTTTGAATTGATAGGGGTTGTTCTTTGGAGTGCATGATATATAAATATAGGTTTTTAAGAGTAACTACGTTTGACCTCGTTGATTGAATTCGAAATGAGAACCAAATTGGTTGAATTTTTTTACAACCACCATAAAACATTACAATCTCTCCATCGAGCGGTTGGTTTCTCTAAATTCATTTTCTACTTCATGGTTACTTTAGAAAGAACCTCAACAATTTAATTGCAATGTACAACCTATACAACTTTAGGAGGCAAATTGATATAGGCCAACGTCTTTGTAATTAAAATTAAATTTTTTATCTTATGTACACTCACATCCATTGATAGGATATTTACAGACGTGATGTAAAAAAAAAGCACGTTTTGCGATCGTCAAGCCATCGGTCAACCAAGAAAACATACAAGTGACGACGGTTGACCAATTCGATAGGATTCGAAAATATGGTGAAATTGGCTAAATTTTTTACCACACTCATAATTTACTGTAATAATCTCATCCAACGGTCGGTTTTTCCATTTTCTTTGAATTGATAGGGGTTGCTCTTTAGAGTGCATGATATATAAATATATGTTTATAAGGGTAACTAAATTTGACCTAGTTGATTGAACTCGAAACGAGAACCAAAGAGGCTGGATTTTTTACAACCACCATAAAACATTACAATCTATCTATCAAGCGGTTGGTTTCTCTAAATTCATTTTCCACTTGATGGTTGCTTTAGAGTGAATCTCAACAATTTAAATGCAACATACAAGTCCTACAACTTTAGGAGGCAAATTGGTATACGTCAACGTCTTTATAATTAAAATTGAAATTTTTATCTTATGTCCTCACATATGCATCGATGAAATATTTATAGACGTGATGTAGAAAAATAAGCACGTTTCGCGGTTGTTAAGTCATCGGTCAACCAAGAAGACATAGAAGTGATGACGGTTGACCAATTCGATCGAATTCAAAAATATGGTGAAATTGGCTAAATTTTTTACCACACTCATAATTTATTGTAATGATCACATCCAACGGTTAGTTTTTTTTTTTCTTTGAATTGATAGACGTTGCTCTTTAGAGTGTATGATATATAAATATAAGTTTATAAAAAAATTAGTATCTTTAAAGATTTATTTGTAAATAAAGCTCGTAAGGCCTGCTTTATATGGACGGGTTTGGATCATTCGATTTACAATAAACCCGGCCCGGCCCGGCCCGTTGATGAGGCCTACATGAGTATTCAGTATTTTGTTTGTGACTAATATGATTGAGGTTATTATAGGAATTCAAGAGAGGTCTGGTAAACAAATTTTATTATTTATAAAAACAAAATACAAGTGGCGTCGAAAGTTTAAGAGATCAAATAAAGAGATTTGAAGGTCCTAATAATTTTTTTTTTAAATAATAGATTGTGTTTTGGTATTTAAATTTGGTATATAATTTTGGTAGAAACTCATGACATCCGTCTCAAAATTAATTAGCATGCCTCCTCACGTGAAACCAGGGATGGAGCCACTACAAGGGTTATCTGGGCTGTAGCCCACGAGATAAATTGGGCCAAAAACTGCCAAGTAGGGGTATAGCCCAAATAAAAAAATAATAATAATGCTTTGCAATTGCTGCCTTGTTGGGTTGCTGCTGTTGGTTCAACCGAGTTCAGATCGATTTTGATTCCACCTTCCAGAGTTCCAGGCTCCAGCCACTGAGCCATCTCCCTATTAAGAAGTTTAGTCCACCTGAGCTACCTCCTCCGCCACCTCCACTGCAGTCTGGATCTCTGGATTCTCTGCTACAGTGCGATTCTTGCTCCTTGAACTCTTGAAGGCTTCAAATTTTCAATCCATGAATCTCAGATTCTCAGGTAAACACCGTATACCCAATACCCATGCTGAATTACTGTCTTGCTGATGATGTTTGAATCGTATATTCGTGATGTTTGGTGTTTAGGGTGAGGTTGTAATTGGGAATTGGGAATGGTCGAATGGGTTGATGAATGATGACTTGATGTTGATAATTGGGAATGGGTAATGGGTTGATGTCGTTAATTGGGAATGAGTTGATGTTGAATACTTGAATTGTTGATAATTGAGACTGGGTTGAATCAGTTGATGAATGGTGATGTGGTGTTTGATGTTTGGTGTCCAAATTCCACATAATTGGGATTTTTGTGATGGTTTTTTTTTTTGGGCAAGGGTTGTTGATGATATTCATAATGTTTGATAATTGATTTTTAGATAAATGATCATTTTTAGATTTTTCAAAAAATAAATTATGTGTTTGATACTCTGATTTGTGTCAACGGTTAGTTGAATCAAGAAAGTTAACATTCTTTTTTATGATTTATAGGTTGATTTGCCTTATTTTGACTATGCCAGTTTCTACAGCAACAACAGAGAGGGCACACTATGCCAAAAAATGAATCAGACGACACATTTCCAACAACAGCGAAATTTTTAACTGTCTTCTGATTATATCATAAGACAACAAGAATTATTCTGTTGTCCAAATTTTTGATTCAGTCAACTATTATTACATTGCTGTTGTTCAATTGTCATTCAGACAATGGTTATATTTTGATGTTGTCTAAGTGAGTTATTTCAGACAACAGTTATTACATGGACTGTTGTGCAATTGCTATTCAGACAATTGTGGTATTTTGATGTTGTCTGACCAATCTAATTCAGACAATAGTTATTTTTTGCTGCTTTATTATGTTGTGTAACTCTCTTTCAGACAATAGCTACAGACAACAGTTATCTATTGATACTTTACTGTTGTGCAATTTGTATTTAGACAATAGTTGAGTTTTGATGTTGTCTGACTGATTTTACTCAGACAACAATTATTTAGTGCTACTTTATTCTGTTGTGCAAGTCTCCTTTAGACAATGACTTCCGACAACAGTTATTTATTGATGTTTTAATCTGTTGTGCAACTGTACTTCAGATAATGACTATAAATTTATGTTGTTTGAGTTCCACACTTGGCTAAAACTCAAATTTTTTGACATCCTCTTTTGACTTTGCTCGCCCATTTTTTGACCAAAATTTAAACTCTTGGCTTTTCACAAAACTAATCTTTGTAATTTGGGAAAGAAAAAATAGATGTTCAGATTCAAGCCTCTCTGTTTTCTCGGAGGCCCAGCTCCCCACCTCTCTCTCTCTCTCTCTCTCTCTCACACACACACACACACACACACACAAACGTTAGACCTTTAAGAAACCACCCATTTATTGATCGTGAACAAGAAACCGCAAAGAATGAAGAGCACTGCAACCTCAAGAAAGAGCTCCATCAATCCACAGAGCCTGATCCTCTTGCTCCTCAGATGCTCCCTCACTACCTCTATTTTCAGATCTCTGATCTGTCTCCTTAGCGCCTTCTCCTTCTCCTGAATCACAAAACCATCAACTCCGGTCATCAATTAAAGAAACAGATTGAAAATAGGAGAAAGCGAGTTAGCAAGTTACAGTACCGTGGTAGCGTTGCGGTGGTCGAGCGAATGGCGGACGACAGTTTAAGCCGAGAGAGAAGAAAAGCGACTTTGATCGAGCGAATTACGGTTCTCGATTGCAGAGCTTCGGCACGGCTAAGGTTAGGGTTTTGGCCTCCATTTATCTCTCTCTATCTCTCTCTCTCTCTCTCTTCTTCTTCTTTTTCTTCTTCTTCTTCTTCTTCTTCTTCTTCTTCTTCACTGTGAGAGTGATTCTTCTTCTTCTTCTTCTTCTCCCCAAGATCAAGAACTGATAAGTTGTCTCACGATGCAAGGATCGGAAGCTGTCTCGCGTAGGTCCACCAGCCGTCTCGTACATCACCAATCTCGCTCTCTCTGCGACCTCTTCCAAGTCGCCAATGGTAAAATTGTGGTGTGAAACAATGGATTTCTTTCTGTTGTTGGGTGTCTGATATATCAATTTGTTGATTGGAATGGTTGTATTTCTTCTGCTTTGTTTAAAGTTGTGGACTGTTTCGGTTCTTGTAACTAAAGATCAAATCTTTGTTTGATTAGATTGATCGAAGCCTATGTGGAAGACGCTAATGGCTTTGGTGGTGAGGAGGAGGAGCTCTCAGTTTTGAGTGGTGGGATCGTCTACATTGAGAGCATGAGTGGTCCTCTCACCAATGTCAGTCTCTTCCAGTCTTCTATTCTCCAAGAGCTTCAGGTGAGTTTTGTTTTGTTTCGCATTGCTGGTTTTCTGATAGAGCCAATTACAAAGTTGTTTGATGTTGAACTTTCAGGATTTGGAGCTGGAGTTGGCTTCAGGTTCATCGTAACTTATTCAAAGAGGTAGTCTCTCGCCACCGCCTTTCATTCTCTTAGGTTCAAATTGAAATAGCATTTTTTTTGTTTTGTTTTGCATCGAATCGGGGTTGAGCTCAATCTTTGTTTAGTTGTTGAGAAACAGGAATATTTGGCTTAATGTTTCTTTTAATTAGGGTTGGAAGATTAAGTCTCAATTGCTTTCAATTTTCAGTAATCATTCAGAAAGCTTCGATATTTTACTTGTGTATCTGTTTAATTTTGAATTGCCAATGAATACTGTTGTAGATGAAATTATGTATCTGATACCAATACTCGCAATACAAGATTATGAAATTGCATCAGTTTTGGTTAGTTAATGATATTGCTCAGTTTGGTATGATCTGATAATTTTGGTATGTTGTGTTTTGACTTGCGCTCAGTTTTGGTTAGTCAATGATATTACCCATCAATATGAACCTTTTCTAGCTACATGGGATGGCAACCCTACATTGATGATGTCAGCTGCGTTTTAGTAGACTATATATAAATCATAGGTGTATCTTTTGGTTTGCATGTTTATGCTTATATGTAGAGTTTTAGCTTTAATGTGAACTAATCTCATCCAACAAACGATGAGTATCACATCCTTTTTTTTTCTCTCTCTCTCTCTCTCTTACGTATAACTTGCTTATTCTTGCAGGCTGTTCTCGTGCAAAAGAATGTGGATCACTGAGGGTTCAGAGGCTATGTTCTGTCATTTATGAAACCAATATGGACTGATCTAGTTTTGTTTCCTTGTCGTTGTTTAGCATTGAAGAGCTAGAGAAGCCAGTAAGTTAAACTGTACCTTCATATGTTTGAAATCTAATTTAGTAATATAACCTATTGATCATCTGTTCAAGTACTTGTCTAACATATGAAGACATTCTATTGAAAGTAAGCATCTATTTCACCAAAGAAATGGATTTTAGCCATTTTCATATTTTTGAAATTTCGACCCAGTCACTTTCTTTTGTCAAACTTTACGGATCTACTAGGAATTTGAGGTTGGCTTCATCTAAAGTGTTTTAGTAGACATCTTAAAGAGTCATTTAGAACTAGAATCACCCAAAATGGAATTTTCTAGAATTAGTTATGAATTTCCGAAGTCAGAAGTCAGTCACAGAAATTTCTGATATCAGCTTTCAACTTCAGCCAAAAGGCAGAGCCCTATAACCCTTTGATTCAAACTCGAAAGTAAAAGTGAAAGAGAAGAGGAGATGGGCATTAGATCTGTATGGTTCTTAAACTTGCTTGTTCAGAACACTTCACTTGATACATTATTTCCTTTGTTCAAATTTTAAACCTGATACACCATTGAATATGGTTTCAGGCTTAATTAGTGAGTAAATTCTGTGTTTTGTCAAGTTAGGTACCAGCTTTTATGAGGTTTCAGAGCCTTCTTAAGTGTACAGTCAAAATACAAATGACACTAAAAAGAAAGAGTACAGGGAAGCAAAATGATGTACCATTTAGTTGCCCTTTTTCTGTATTGCAATATTGAAATCAATGTTATATATGGTACTTAATGAGTTTGCTCTATTTGTGTTTTCAGATTTAGTCAATAACCTTGGTGCCATTGCAAGGTCTAGCACCAAGGAATTCATGGAAGTCTAGGCTGCTGGAGCTGATGTTAGCATGACCAGTCAGTTTGGTGTCGGGTTCTACTTTGGATATATCGTTGCTGAGAAGGAAGAGGAAGGAAAGGTATAGAGTTCGGAAGTTGATGAAGACAAGGAAATGAACTAGTACAATATGTTTCTGGCCTTGATGTTTTTGGTCTTTATGTTTAGGTAGGGTTAGTGTGTTAGTGTTGGGGTGATGATGGAATGAATTGGTTTTGAATGTTTAATCAATGGATATGTTTTTGAATGTTGGTCAATTGGTTTTGGTTAAACGCTATGTGCATAATATGTCTTGTGACTCTCTCTCGTACCATTTCATTCCAAATGAAAACTATTGTCTAACAATTGTCTGACAATGGAACATTATAAAATGGTATTCAAAAACTATTGTATGAACAATCTAACTACAATACTTTTCAAACAATTTTAATTGCCTAACTAGAAAAAACACAATAATAAAGTATGTACCATGTTTTGTAGTATCAAACCCAAACACACAATACTTTCTACAAACTTCTGTTTTTTTGCTTCATTTCACACAACAGCATTATCTCAAAAAAATGATGTAGAACATTTAAAGGGACAACAGTTTCTACACAACTGATCTTGTTAAACTTTGCTTCAAAAGTTACTTTCCATGAGATTGCTGCCGACTTAATATGACTTGCACAACGGACTCTACACAGTCGTATGTCGTCCTTTATGGTATTAAAACAACATGCATATTAATGCTGGCGCTTGTCCAAATTGGATTCAGACAACAGTTTCGCTATGTCATCTGATACCTGCATCAGACGGCAGGAGTATTAACAACAACAATTTTCACTATCAGACGACAGTTTTTAACTGTCGTCTGATTCATTTTTTGGCATAGTGGCATTTTTATCTATGAACATCATAAAAAACAAACTTCAAAATAAGATGGAAGATGACTTTCTTGATGATTCGATGGTTCTCTACATTGAAAAAGAGTTTGCTGATAGTATTGATAATGATTCAATGATTTTTGAATTTGAAGTTAGTGGGTCTCGGAGGATACGATTCAGTTAGATATATACTTGTAATTTGTAATTTACGAGGTTGGTTTTATTTCCCCCACCTCCCCCCAATTGTATGTTTTGAATAATAAAGGCGTAAGGATGAGCCTCTCACTGGGTTCCAAACCTCAAAAAAGAAAAAGAGTTATGTGTGTTGAAGGAAAATTAGTTTTGGGGCCTAATCAAACTAGGAGTAGTAATAGGAGAGAATATTCTAGAATTTCTAGTTCTATTCGGATTAGATTTCCTTGTAACATTAGAACATGTACTTTGTAATCCCTATATATAGGGCTCCTATTCTCAATAATGAATAACAATTCTCTATTCAATCTCTCTTGAATTCAATTTTACTTAAACACGTTATCAGCACGAGTTTTAACCAAAAACCTGAAAACCTTCTCCACCGTTGCATCTAGCCCGAGCTAGCCGAGCCACCTACAGCGTCCGTGCTCCTACAGCCTTGCAGCCCTCTCTGCCCAGCCCCCCTTCTACATCTTCGCTTCCCCTGCAGCCTTCTCGGACCACCACACACCATTGCTGCCCCTGCAGCACAACAGGATGCTCGTCCTGTGCAGATCAGCCTGCTTGCAAGCCCAGAAACGTCTTGATAGGCACCTCAGATCAAAATCCTTCCTTCATCAAAATTATTCGTCTTTGTCTCTTGTATCTGACCTTCAAGTTTTAGCCTTATCAGAGTTGCTTTGAGACCTGTACACTAATCAAAGTGAAAACTGTTCAGAAGTAAATCTGCTCCGAATTTCAACAAAAAAAATCTTTGAAAACCGCCGCTGCCACCTTCAAGCATCACTGCAGTAGCTCCTAGCCCACGCTAGCCTCATCTGGGTGCCTACCCCTGCAGCGTCTACGCGCCCCTGCCCACGCATCTGTCAGCCAGCTCCTCAGCTTACCTCGGCCTGACCTGTATCGGCCACACAGCAGGGATTGAAAGAAATTCCTTGGTTCATACTAGCTCATAGTTAGAAGTGACCAAGCTAACTCTCCTCTCTCTTGTATTCCATAATTTTATTTGCTATTGATGATGTATTTGACTATGGATAGTGAGTAGTTCAATTTTGGGAGTTAGGGTTGTGAAGCCCTAACTCATCTTATATAAAAAAAAATTTGAAATTGAAGTTGATTGCATTAGATCAACAGCCATGAATAGGGTAGAGACTAATAACACTTAAAGGTAAACAATGTTGGCGGGGAAACAACCAAACATTCACCCAAGTATCGCAGCTCATTACAAACCAATCCGCTCACTTAAAGCAAGCCTAGTACATGCTATAATAACCTCGTCTCCTAAGGAAAAATCAATCGTCTATGCCTCACTTGCCAGACACGCAATTGTGGTACAAGCGACACATAGAAACATCTCAGAAAGCTCCTAGAAGCTACCATCACATACGCTAGACTTGAAAAATTCAAAGAAAAACTTAACGTAGAACCAACTCCTTCCGTTTAGGGTTGGAGTCGCTAGCATTTTCCAAGTCCCCATTTAAGTTCTTTCGGGCCTTGGCATCCTTCTTCTTCTCACTACTTGGGTTAGAGTTTTTCTTTCCCTTACCAGCAGTACCATATGGCCTCTTGTTAAGACTACCAGTAGGTTGACCACGCTTCTTCTTATTTGGCTTACTCATAGCAGGTGCAATTAAACCCATAGTGACAGCATTAATATTGTGCTTACCAATTGCCAAACTCAGCCTTGGCTTCTTCGGAGACACCGACACATCACCTGTTCTTTTCCTCCTCTTCCCCGTAATTGGAGATGCAGCTCACTGTTTTCTTCAATTTCTCGGATGGTGACTTGACGTTGAGTCTTCTGAGGAAGGAAAGAGCCTGCCGACATAGACGCCAAGGTTTCAGCTATCCCAGGGAGGACTTGTGCCTTGAAGACGAAAGTAGGTCCACTAGGGTTTTCCCTAGCCTCCAATGCTCTAACTGCCAAAGTTGTTTCAGCCGCACCGCTACGCTGCTCCACCGGATAAGGCCTGTCATGTCCAACCCCATCTTCCAACACCGGTCCAGAACATGGTAATCCCACATGGGTTACAAACCCACAGCTGTTGCACCTGCCAAATAGTTTGTCAAAACGGAACCTCACCAGCACCTCCACTCGATCCTCCAACCAAAAGAGACATTGAGTAAGTATAGGCTGTGAAAACTCGATCTCCACCCTGACCCGCAGTACACCTCGCCAGAAAGCCGGTCTGTCCCACTTCTTCAGATCACCTATGGTGCTGCCAATCATGCGCATCACCCTTTCGGATCAGAACGCTGGCGGCACATCCAATAGCGTAACCCAATAGGAAGAACATTGCAGCAGCACTTGTTCGACTAGTTCGATCCCATCATATTCTGCCAGTGCTACAAGGGCTCGGTTGAAACCCCATGGGCCACCACGCCACACACGAGCGCGATCCACCGGATCCGAGAATGAGAAAAGAACTCGATCCCCTGCTGCCGGCTCCACCCGAAGATCTCCACCAACATGCCATGCAGATCAAAACATCCCCAAAAAAGAACGTTTCCTATACTCCCTTGCGCTGAGTAACTTGCCAACCATATACACCTCCGATTTGCGTAAACCCTTGCCCTTGGATGGCCTCAGATCCACTGCTCTTTTCCCCTCCACCAATGCCAAAGACGACGCCAGTCGGCAGCCATAGCGTCAATGTCCGCCATGATACGAAGACGCTTGAAATCTCGCTGAGACTCTCTCACACAAATAAACCCTAACCTAGAGCGTTGAAACCCTAGAGAAGTGAGAGAGAAGCGGCGCTAGTTTAATGTTATTTTCTTAACTCATCTTGTGTAAATATTGATGTTTTAAATGAAATAAATGTAATTTCCATTGTGTATGCTTTAAATCCAAATTTATTGGTCCTTAGAAGCATGTTTCTAGGCTTTGTCACCCTTTGAAATTATGTTGTGGGAAATTGTGATGAATAAATTGATAAATTGACAACTTATTAATCTTGTGGCATCTAGGATTTAAGTGTGGTAACCATTAGCTAGCTTAATTGTAGCTAAGCTTGCTTGGGTCTCTATTATCTTGCTCTCTAGGCCTCTAATTTTGGATATTGCGGCCTTAACCGGCGTAATGCCCAAATTAGAGAGTTGATTGTGGCCTTAACCGGCATAGTCAAAACACCGAAAGGATAATTAGTTTAGTAGCCTTAACCGGCACTAGATACGGGACTCGACAGATTTAGGAAATGCATGCATTTGTGAAAGTAGCATCAATATTTACAAGATAGTTAGTGTGAATCATCCAACACTCCCATGTTCCCATTAATTTGAAAACCCAAATTTAATTTTCTAGTTCATTAATTAGTTGTTTAGTTTACTTTTCAGTTGCGTTTAATTTAGTCAATTCACAATTCAAAACTTCCTACAATTTTTAACTCATTTGTGCATATCCACCACTAGGCTCTTTGTTTTTATTAGGCTATGGTGAAAACGAAAGTCGAGCATTGCTAAGGCTTGGTGTCTTATAATAGCATTTTTATTTTATTTACTTTTTTTTTCTTTTCTTTGCTTAGTGACTCTAGTTCCGACCACCCAAGGATTGTGGGTTAGCCACTAATCCCCGTGGTACGATAATTTTGGGCACAATACTTCTCTATTTGGACAATGATACGTACGCTTGCGTAAATGTGTATCCAAGTCAAGCCTGATGTCTTACACTTACGCATATTTGGGTGTACAGTTTATGTGCCAATTGCGCCGCCACCGCGCACCAAAATGGGTCCTCAAAAACGATTAGGCATTTATGTTGGATATGACTCTCCAACCATTATCCGCTACTTAGAACCCTTGACAGGCAATCTATTTACCGCTAGATTTGCGGATTGTCACTTTACTGAGACAGTCTTCTTGTCGTTAGGGGGAGATAGAAACAATAATGTTCAACAAGAACGACAGGAATTGTTGTGGGCTGTCCCCACTTTGTCTCATCTTGATCCCCGAACTGTACAGTCCGAAATTGAAGTGCGGAGAATTCTGGATCTTCATAACGTAGCAGACTCTATGCCTGATGCGTTTTCTGATATCGCAAAAGTAACAAGATCACATATACCTGCTGCAAACGTGCCTACAATGATTGATGTCCCTAAAAATCATGAACATGGTGCCACCCCTAGGGGTATTGGGTATGGCGCCGCCACCACTAATAGTGATGGCAATGTGGCTTAGGCGGGCTCCCAGCAAGGAAACGTGGGAGGCCCAAAGGTTTGATGGATTCTCGCCCGAGAAAGAAAGCGAGTTTGGCACTGAAAGATCCATTAATCATCAACATAAATAACCCGTCTCATGAAGATATTCTGGATTATGGTTATGTCCAAGAGACATCATTGGGGGATGCTGCAATGTTAGAACCAATTCCAGGGAATAGGGAGATCTCTATGAATTACACTAGTGCACATGAGACGTTGAATCGAGATTATATTATCCTTGATGATGTGTTTGCATATTCTATTGCTTAAGGAATTATAGAACACGATGATATCGAACCTCACTCCGTTGAAGAATGTCAACGAATAGCAGACTGGCCTAAATGGAAAGATGCGATCCAGGTTGAATTGGATTCACAAACAAAGAGACAGGTGTTTGGGTCTATAACGCTGACACCCCCAAGTATAAAGCCTGTTGGCCATAAATTGGTCTTTGTTAGAAAGCGTAATGAGAAAAATGAGGTTGTTAGATACAAAGTCCGCCTTGTGGCGCAAGGTTTCTCACAACGCCTTGGAATCGACTACGAGGAGACATATTCTCCCGTAATGGACGTTATAACGTTCCGCTACCTTGTCAGTTTGGTGGTTTCCAAAAAACAGCACGTATGATTGTGGGTTACAACATATTTCTATAGGGATCTAGATCCATATATATATATATATATATAATATATATATATATATGAAGGTTCCAGATGGACTTCAATTACCCAAGTCAAGTGACTCTAAACCACGGAGCGCGTTTTCAATAAGATTGAGACGCTCACTATATGGATTGAAACAATCTGGACGGATGTGGTATAACCGTCTAAGTGACTACTTGATTGGGAAGGGATATGTCAACAATGAAATATGCCCATGCGTGTTTATAAAGAGGACAAGTTCCGGATTTCCAATTGTAGCAGTTTATGTCGATGACATGAACCTAATTGGAACTCTAGATGAGTTAAAGGAAACGTCTAAGTACTTGAAATCCGAATTTGAGATGAAAGATCTTGGGAAAACACGGTTTTGCCTCGGACTAGAACTCGAGCACCGTAGTGATGGGATTATGATCCATCAGTCAGCATATACTCAAAAATTATTAAGGAGCTTTAATGAAGATAAAACAAAGCCTGTGAGTACTCCCATGATCTGTCGTAGTCTTGAGCCTGAAAAAGATCCATTTCGTCAAGAGATGAGCACAAAGACTTATTAGAGGCTGAAGTGCCCAATCTAATTGCAATAGGCGCATTATTGTACTTAACTCAATGCACAAGACCGGACATCTCATTCGCAGTGAATTTGTTAGCTCGACACAATTCTGCGCCAACACGCCGCCATTGTATTGACATAAAAGCAATCTTTCAATACTTGAGTGGTACGATTGATATGGGCTTGTTCTATCCCTACAGAGAGAAAAGAAATAATGGAAGTGTGGGATCGGACTCCACAAGGCAAAACGCCACCTTCCGTGCTCCTCCTCCCTTCCATCAAAATGACAACGATGTCTTGATGGGTTTTGCTGATGCATGGTATCTCTCTGACCCTCACAAAGTTCACTCCCAAAAGGGTTATGTCTTTACCATGGGAAGCACTGCGATATCTTGGAGGTCTACAAAGCAGACCCTTGTTGCTACTTCCTCAAATCGTGCAGAGATTATCACTCTACATGAAGCCGTGCGAGAATGCATATGGCTAAGGCTGTAGTTAGACACATTCGAGGAACTTGTGGTTTGAAGTCTACCACAGATGAACCTACATGCATTTATGAAGATAATGCAGCTTGTATTGAGCAAATGAAGTTAGGTTTCATCAAGGGCGATAACACTAAGCGTATATCACCTAAGTTCTTTTACAATCAGCAACAACAAATACTTCTAAATATTGAAGTGAATCAAATCCGTTCAGAGGATAATGTAACGGACTTGTTTACCAAGTCGTTACCTAAATTCACCTTCGAGAAACATATGAAGAGCATCGGATTAAGAAAGTTATCCGAACTCCCATAATTGTAGAAATCAGGGGGAGACCTTGACATCAGAGGGAGGTATGATGTCTACAAGTTCGATCTCGAAGAGTGAAGGACGTGTTGTGCTCTTTCTGCCCTTCGACCAGAGTTATTTTTGTCCCACATGGTTTTTGTTACCTGACAAGGTTTTTAGCGAGGCAACGATCAACTCGTCATCACCTAGTTTGAGCGGCACAAGGGGGAGTGTTGAAGGATATCGACTACTCCACATTCACGCGCGTTGTGCTCTTTTTCTCCGACCAAGGTTGTTTTTTCCCACATGGTTTTTATTACTTGGCAAGGTTTTTGATGAGGCAACTTTGAAGCGCATAGCAGAGGTAACACTATTGACATGGAATATCCAAGGGGGAGTGTTGTGAATGATAATGACTATTCATGCAATAGGTATTGCGTAATGTATGCGATTGACAGACTCGTAATGTATACGATTGACAGATTCGTAATGTATGCGATTGACATACTTGTAATGTGCGATTTATTAGTATAGCTATTAGATATTGCCTTTTGTATACATGATGTAACCCTATATAAACCTTATGGTGAGATGAATATAATACATTTTTTCCAATTCTCTACAACAGCCCAACCCTCCGTACGATCCTGACTACATCCCTGCGTGAAAATGCACATGTATGCAAAAAACTATGTCATATTATACACAACGAAAGCACAAATATTGTGCCTAGCAAGTCGAATACACAACTTAAGTTGGTCTAGTAAATCATGCTCTTGATATGATTGGAGACTGCACAGGTATATAATGTATGTTAAAAACTATGTCAAATTATACACAATGAAAGCAAAATTAGGCACGTCGAATACACAACTTAAGTTGGTTTAGTAAATCATGCTTTCGATATGATCGGATGCGTAACACGTACGTAAAATATTTAGCATCTTAAATACCAATTAGCAATTGGTCTACGTCGATTAGGTTGAAAAGCTTAAATTTCCAATGCGAAACTTGATATCTAAGAAAACTTTTCAATGAGATTTTGTTAATGACCAAAACTTTTGTTCATATTACACGTTGAGCATCACCAAGACGCACGAAATTTTCCATGTTTGCAACCAGGCGTTAATATATAAAGCCATTATTTTCAGCTATATCGATCGGAAAAGTAAAAGCTAAAACTCACTCTTGATATATCCTAGTTTCAACTCGTTTTTCAAAAGTTTCTAACTATGATGCCATGTAATTTATAGTATAGTAATCTCATTTTTCTAGTTTTTAGATTCTTACTCAAATGCAGCAAGGCAAGAGTTGTTGCATATGAGCAAGAGACAGTTGGAGAGCGCAATGACCTGTTGCAGAACGGATGGCAGCTCAATTCGAAGAGCAGTTTGATCGTGCAAAAGGAGGAAAATGAAAAGTTACTAGTTGCCACGCCATCGCTCAGTGTCCGATTGGAGTGCACCATAGCTTTCCGGAAAGGGAATCGCGCTAGGAACAAAACTCGTAGCTATGCGACGATGTGTGGGCTTTTTCGGGCTTTCGGGTTCGTTTAGGGCCTCAAAACTGCAATTTACTGTTTTTTCGAAATTTCGGTTTCCTAGTTTTTTTTTTGTTTGTTTTTTTTTTACCCGTGGGCTTTAGGGTTTCATTGTTAGTTGCCCTAGGGTTTCTTTTCTCATATATAAGGAACCTTAAACGGCTGCAAAACTATCTTTTATCATATTTTTAATCAAATTGAGATTTATCTCTTTTATCTCTTGTGGACTTCAGAACCTTTTGTTTTAGGTTTATTGCTTGTAAACCTAGGTGATCTTTCCGACTGCGTCAGGACCCTTTGATTCGCACTAATAATATGAATTCTGCTTTGGTAGAATCTAGTGTTCATCAAGCTAAATTCTGTTGGGGTGATTGGAAAATGAGAAACCCTTTGGCCTTGGGTTGAGATAAGTCATTTGTGTTCCTAGTTTGATGAGGGTGAAACAACTCTGGAAAATGAGAATAAGTTCCTCCCAAAGCCTCAAAATAAAAAATGGAAGACAAAAGAGTTCCCGAGACCCTTACCCTACCCGCAATCGGACACTTGTTGTGGTCTTAATCTTCGATTCAATCGGCTTTGTTTAATCTTGCATATGTTTTGGTTGCCTTTTGGTTTTGAAAAAAAAAAAAAAAAATCATTTTTACTTGGTCAAATTTTCACTTCAAGTCATCATGATTTTCACTTGGTCTAGTACTAGTAGCCAATTTTCATTTCAAGTCATTTTGTCACGTATAAAAAACCATGAAAAAGAATTCCAAAGACGCTCCTCCATTGCCGTACACCTTTCTGTAAATAAGGACTACAATTATTCCTCCACTTTTGCAATCTTTAATTTCCACGTCCAGTTGTTCATTCCATTCCTTTTGACCCTGCATGCTATTCTCTCTTTATGTTCTTTTTCCCTATTTGTTTTAGATCAGCTAGCTGTATCTATCTGTTTATTTTTCCTCTTCGTTCTCATGCATGCCTGTTCTTTTCTCTCTACTTGTTTCTTTCTCTTGCTGATATTGATTTTGAGCCCACTTTTCTCGAGCACTCCTACTCCCTTTTACCCTTTAAGAATATATGAACTAAGATGCTTCCCCTAGATCAAAAGCCATCGATCACAATCCAAATGATCGTATCATTAATTTCACAAGGAGAGTTTACCTTTTTCCAGTTTTCTGCACAAGAAATAAAGCGGTTTTCTTTTTCACGTCAAAATAGGCGTGCCCTTATTATGGGTTGTTAGATCTTACTTTCGTTGTTTAAGATCCTTTCATAAGTTCATTGTCATCCAACTCACCGACGTGAAATTCACATGTACCTAATCCACTGATATTGAATTGAAATGACTCTTAAACAGCAACAATCTACCCTAATCACTATATTCTTAATTTGTTTCCTGTTCTTTTTCAGGCAAAAGTTTTAATCCATCTCGCAAGAAAAATAGAAAGATTAATGATTGCTTTGATGCTAACAACAATGACTATAGCTGCAATCTAGAGAGCTATGGATTTGTATCTCGATTCAGTAGTATCAGCAATGTTGAGTATTGCTATACAAATAAGATTTTTGGCATCTTCACTCATTTTTTGAAGAGTTTTGAGATTATTACTCTAAAGGAAAAAATTCTGCTTACTACCCTGTTCTTTCAAGGGTTCATCAGTTCAGTCACTGCACTTTTAATTTAATCAGAAAAGTCCTTGCACTCTCTAATTTCATCAAATCGAACCAATCCGTCACAATTCAATCAATTTTTGCTGAAAATTCCCAAACTACCCATCTGCATTCACAACACTGAAGCGTCGGTGGGCTGCCTAGCGATGGGTAATTTGGGAATTTTCCATGTGAGAAGGTTCCACATCAACATTTTAATAGCGAAAATTGACGGAGTGGTGACAGATTGGATCGATTTGATAAAATTGGAGAGTGCAAGGACTTTTCTGATTAAATTAGAAGTGCAGGAACTGAATTGATGAACCCATGAAAGTACAGGATAGTAAGCAGAATTTAATCCTACTCTAAATTTATATATAAGTTGTCTATGGAGTAAGATTTTAACGAGGCCACTTTTATTGTCTTCGCCACCATTTTCTTTTGCTTTGCAAGGTCGACCGTTTGGTTGAGGCTCCATCTTTAGCTATTTTGTGTTGGTTTGTGGAGCCAACTTTCTCCGTTTGTATTAGTTTCAGGCAGCGGACCTAGTTAGTGGGTTTTAACTTTTGTTTAGACACTATCTACAGGATGGAGTATCCTTTTACTCCTGTTGTGTATACTACCTATTTTGTACTCTTATTTATCTCCTCATGAATACAATTGATACTTTTTACTGAAAAAAAAAAAAAAAAAAATTGTGTATGTGTCATATATATTATGTTGCCCAATTCAAGTGACAGATGATTTATCTTGTAGTACATTGATAAAGTGATCATCTAACAAAGAATTATCACAAATAAGTGTGTCACTCTAACAGCTTTAGCACGACATGAAAATATAGATGAAAATTTATTTTCTTTTTAATTACAAAATGATTGAGAATACACAACTAGTTTTTTAGTTCACGCACTTTCAAATAAAAGACTAATGTCACTACCAAATAGTAATAGGTAAATAAATCAGAACTTGAGCTACCGACTTCGAAAGAGATTTGAAATTGTTAGAAATGTTATTCAATGCAAGCAAATCCAGTTCTACCGTTTTGCCATTACTTCAAACCAAAGTAACCTCTTCAAATGTGAACCTAGCTATCAGAAAAGGATGGTATGATTATGGTGAATGATAACTCATTATTCACACGAAGTGACAACTTCTACCACCACACGTACGTGTGAAGATATTTGGGATTCATTGTTGTGGTAGCCAACAATAGGACATGGGATTGCTTTTTATGCCGGCATGATTAGGTTTCACAGTGCACAAGTGTGAGTGGGATTAGAAAGAAACAACTTTAAGGTTTTCCAACAAGAGGGAATTTGATCAATTCCAGAATACCAGACAAACTCCCCGTACTAATTGTCCATTGTAATCATTAACAGACCCCTAAAGTTTTGATCTTGGAAATCCATATTCCACCTTCAACCCTCTTTTCTTTGAATTATGAGCAAGGAATCTCTCATCTCTGTAACCTTTGAAGAAAGCTCAGGCAAAAAGGAGATCAAGTAATGATGGTGTCAAAACCTAAAGCAAGAAAAACAGAAACTGAGCTGGTCCTGTACTTACACAAAGCAATAAAGCTGGTAGCAAATTATGAATGCCATACCAAATAAAAATCATAAATTAGCTTCAAAATCTAATCCTCTTCAATGCTTTCGTTACCTTCCTCAAATTTCTTTCAAGATTTTGATTAGACAAGATAGGCTAAAATTAAACATTGATTAGTGGAGTTTTCTTTCACATTGTTCACAAAAGGTCTTCAAGACCATCATTAAAAACTACATGAACTCTTGAAACTCCTACTACCCGATCAAGCATCAGTCCAGGCAGCAAAAATCGGCATGTGAGGGAGGGATAGACCTGGCCTGGATTGGACTGCTGGGATCCAAGAACTGACCGTATTATTAGTACCGGAACTTGAGAAGAACTTAGAAGCAGTTGGAGGCATTCCAAAGAAACTTGGTTGGCTTGACTTGTCAGGGCTGCCTTCTCTTGAGCTGCTCAAGCTTGTCACCAACGAAGAGGTGTTAGACAAGTGAGTAGTAGTCCCCATTGTTGCGGATTCTTCTGCTCGATGATCTGCTTGAATCACATTTTGATGATCAACTACTTGCTGGGAAGACTGAAAGAGCTGCATCATTTTCCATTCCTCAACTTCATTGGTGTCCTTAACTGCGACAGTAATGCTTTGTTCACCATTGCTGATTTGGTTAGTAGCCTCATCACTTGGTCGAGGCAGCACCTTGTTTCGCTTGGCATTGTCTCCAGCAAGAAGGGTATTGCTTGCCATGATTCGATCCACATCGTACCTTGTTATGTCAAAGTTGGTCACAGCATTCAGTCCTCGAAATTTTATGGCCGCAATGTCATAAGCCTCAGCAGCTTCCTCTTGTGTGCCTAAAATTACAGATGAAAGATAACTATTTAGCATTTGGAGTAAAAACTCGGGAAAAGTGGGCAGTTTATGTAAATTAACCTTAGTTCCAAGATACATTGACCAATAAAGGGTCCAAACATTACAGAGAGATGAGAGCACCTCAAAGAATCTCTTTTTACCCTCATAAACCACAAAGTTCAATTTATTGGCTACAATGTAATAGTAATAATGACATGGTTTTCAGTCTTTTATAAAGTCAAGTTCTAAAGTGACTCACTGAATGTCCCAAGGTAAAGATCCTTATTCCCAGCAACCCTTCCAATCCGAGCTTGCCATCTTCCATGTTGATGATGTCTGCTACACAGATAAACACAGTTAGAGATTTTAGAGATTTATTATGTTTTCTTTGAGACATTTAAAATTTCATATGAGTAGCTTTTAAGACCTTGTCACTCCTCTGTACATTGATGCCCCCCTTGAGAATCCACTGCTTTTCCTGTAGAATATATTTAGATTATAAGTTAAACTAGAAATATACACCATTACTCCACTAATCAGTTAGTCAGCATCAACAAAAGGAAATATTTCACTTTCACATTTACCTTCTTAAGTGAGCAACATATTCTTGTCTACTCATGTTCTTCATTTCCTCGAGCTCTTTTTGGTAATTTTCCAACTGCCAAACAGCATCACAGTTGTATTAAGTAACCAAACAAAGATATATAGGCCTAGTCCTGTTAACGGATTGAGAATAATTCAAAAGAGAACAGAATTATTACTGGGAAATTGATGTGAGTAGATGGTCCCCAATACTTAAGAGCTGCTAGATCATAGGCTCTTGCAGCTTTTTGTTCCATATCATAACCTCCTAACAAATATAAATCTTGGAATGATTAGATAAAAATAACAATATTGTAGGACAGTTTTAAAATGATTAACCAGATTGAAAATAAATGGCTTACCCAGGTAAACTAAGATTCATCATTTGATTGGCATCCACAGCCAAGCAAGTAAAACCCCAAACAATCAGGCAAAAAATCAGTAACATATAGTAATGGGCAGGTCAAAAAGCAAAATGAGACCAAGAAAAATGCACATCCATTCAAACAAAAACATCATTTTGAATTTGAATATAGCTAGATTGCTCCACCAACCTTGTCTTCCTTTCCTGCTCTGACCTTCTTTCTTGCAACTGTTGTCCCATAAATGAGCTTCATATCTACCAGTCCATCTATGCCTGCTTATCAAAATCCATAAACCAAAATCAGAACACTGAAGAAACAGAGAAAACCGAGTTTGCTAATTAAGAGCTTCGTACTTGAATAGTGTAAAAAACAGTGAAGGACTAACCTTGTGACTCCTCTATACTGAGAAGTTCTCTGCCCAAATGTATCCAGAGACTTCCTATGAACAATTTGCTTTTGCTCCACTTTTTCAGGCCCTCTTTTCTTGGAAGAATCCATGGCGACTACACAATCCGTATTAGTAGTCAAAGTGGGTGAGATTTGCTGTGAACCAGTAACACAGCTTGATTGAGAGCCAGGGCTCATTGACAAGCTCAAACACTGTAAATCCCCGTAAGGCATTGACCCAATAGACCCTGCAGATTCGGCACCATTGTCACCCATGCACCCAATCATGTTCTGCTCCAACACCCCTTGATTATTATTAGCTGAGAAATTTCTGGGAACCCAGTTCTTCATATCAGAAATGCTGTGATTAAGTGACCCCAAACTTGGGTTTTGGACATTGTTGTAATGCTCAATCTGGGCTTGCTGCTTCTGATGATCCTCAAACATCATTTCATGGGTTTTTAGGCCAGAGTAGTAGGACGAGAAATGTTGCTGTTGGGACTCATGTTCTTGGTTGAGCAAGTTTTGGCTGTTGTTGTTTGGCTCATGGTGATGATGATGGGTTGGGATTTGTTGGTAAAACATGCTGTCTAAGCTTAGAGCTTCTCTGTCATTGTTGTCATAGTGGTTATGGGTCCCCATGGTTGCACCACCAAAGAAGTCCTCTAGTTTTGGAGTTGAGCTTGAACTACTAGTTCCCATTCCTTGATATAAAATATAAAAAAAGTCAAGAACTTTACTAAAACCTACAAAGAAATTAAGACAATGTAGAAGTGGAAGTAGCTAGAAGTTTGATTTGAGCTAACCTTGAGGATGATGAGACCTGTTGAGAGCTTCCATTATGCAAAGAGAACCATCAGACTTTATTGGCATCATGGGCAAAGCAGAGTACAAGCCAGTGTGATCTCCTTGATCAACTCCATAGTATATTCCATAGTTAAAGTGAGGTGGGGAGTTGAAAAAGGCATTTGGAATAGAAGGAGAAGAGGACTGAGAAATTTGGTGGTGAGGGTCTGAAGGAGGATGAGGAACATCCATTTTCATGTTAGGGGAGAGAGAAAAATCCAACCAGTTATTGCTACTGTTGGTGTTATCATTACTCATGGATTTCATGGTCTCTCAAGGTTTTGAGTAGAAGCAGAGATATTGTTGGGGTTGAGACACTCACTCAATCATTGGGGTACATATAAGCTAATCATAATACTCTCAACATTTCCTTGCATTGTTTTGGTACTCCTGGTTTTGCTTGCTCTCTCCTCTCCCTTCTCTCTCTATGCTTGAAACTGGGTTTTTTGTTTGCTAGCTGCAGAAGTACTTATTGGTCCAAGTCTAATACTAATCCAAAACAAATCCCAACTCCTGCAACTGAATCTATGCTAGCTTCTCTCTCTGAAAAGATATATATTTAAAGAGAACAATACAAGTTCCTTTAAACTAACAAAAAGAATGAGTTGTTCCAGGCAAGCAATGCTGGGTATCGTTCCCTCATTCTATAGGCATCTCTGTGATGTGAGAAAGTCCTTTTCTTTTTACCTTTAATTTTTGCTTTTTTTTTTTTGGTATTATTATTTCTTTTTTCTTCTATCAGAGGGATTGAGACCTCATTTTCTCATGTGGGTAAACACTGCAGATTCAATACTGGTGCCTAGAAAAACCCAGCAGTTACTCACTAGTCACAGGTCACAGGTCACAGGTCACAGGTCACAAGTCACAACCAAAACCAGTACGTAATTCTTTTTTTTTTTTCAGAATTTATTGACTAATTGGTTTAGTGGGTGAAGCATTATTAATGGTACTGGGTTCTCGTTTAAATGGTTTCTCAGGCTTTTGAATTTTCAGGTTTCACGGGCAAGACAAACTGTCCCTCCAGTCACTTCATCACAGTATAAGATAACAGTAGGCTGCTGCCTCTGCTCTGCTTTGCTTTGCTTTGCTTCTGTAGTAGTACTGGACCTACTTGTACTACTAGCACTGCTCCATAGCTAAGATAGGGTAGGCTACTACAAGATTTGCAGGGTATCTAGTATTAGATTTGATGTATATGCAACCAATATATGGCCTTGGAGTGTAACACAATGCTCTAACGACGCCGTCTTGAGCAGACTAGCTTTGACTGACTGGGTGTCTGGGTTGGCTTGGCTTGGCCTTCAAGTACCCTCTGATCTTTTTCTTGGAAAACTTTCACATTGTTCACAAGGTCAATGCATTTTTCTCCGTGAGCTAGCTATACACAGATGGGGAGAGATTCCATTTTCAATGAATTCTTTTTCTTGGAAGAAGAAACAAAATTTCGGGACATTTTTCTATGACGGTCCAAGAGAAATCTCATCCTAAATATCATTGGATTCTGATCATTTCAAGGCTTTTTTGTTTTTTTGGTTTGAAGAGTTACTACAAAAGAAGCTAAATAGATTTATTTCTCTAAGTCGGCATTCACCACTCCAGTGCTTCAAAATATAACAAATATTAATTTTCAAATGAAATAGAACAAACTCATATAGTGCGACCCCTGATCCACTGATCATGAAATTTTTAGTTGACATATGTCCTACCGTATGAATAATAATTAATTTAAAAATAAAATCAATAAGTTAAAAAACTTAAGCTCATAAGAAAACAACCTATATTTACTTTTTTATTTTATTTTTCGTTAACATTAAAAGAAATCGAGAACTAAGATACAAACAGGAGAGGTTGACATGACCTTACCACCTTGAAAAGAAAATGACCAATATTGAAGAACAATAAAGATCATACCAACACAAGAAATTTGTTTCACAACATAATAGCTGACTCCCAAAAAAACCAAAAAAGGAAGGAACAAAATGGCATATATCGATATATGTATGGGGCAGCCCTAGCTTTTCCATCATACGGACTAAAGCAATCTTCATACTACAGTGATGCCACAATACAACACCAAGAACCAAAGTGGTGTTTTTTACATATAAATGCCTACTACGACTCGTCATCGAGCTCTGGAGACAAAGAATTAAACCTGGAATTATTGATGAGCAAGACACAGTACAATATATATATATATATATATATTAATGTTTGCTTTATATATCTAGGCCCTTGTTCATGACTTGTTCTAAGGCTTCTAGCTAGTCAACATCAAGATGAAAAGGAAGAGGTACGTGTGTCACTGTAATTAAGAGCTAATCAGAAGTCATCTCCTTCTAATTAAGGGCCATGAACTTAATTAGTTATTAGCTTAATGGTTGATTAATCCTCTAGATTAATGGATGCATGCACTAATTAAATAAAGAGCGTTAAGGGAGAGCTTTGATCAAAGTTGATATTCTTGGAATGATGAACCAAGAACCCTTTGGGAACATTCTTTTCTGGGAAATGCATTTTATATCTTTCTAATCATTATGTAGTTCTTATAAAACTCAGAGAACAATGCGAATCCAACTTTGGTCGCTTGTAACTTTTTCAGTCCAATTCGAAAGCTACTGAATCAACATCCAAGGAGCAGTGGGATTGCTTCCTTAGATAAAATAGATTTGTAATGACTACTGTATAATGATCCCTTTTGTATATATTGTTCATTATTGTAAACATTATTAAATTAATTGATAAAAGTTTTCAAACTCTCATAGGTTTTAAAATTACCCACCTTGCAAATCCAAATTTTTTACTTAATATATTACTTCAATATTTTGAGCTTGTATCGAGCATCACATATATGTTTTGAAACGTATATATTCACGAATATCAATTATTTGACCTCTTATACTTTAATTTCTGAAATTAAACTTAAATCAATCAACCTCTAAAAAGAAATTAACCAACCATTCAAATAGGGATTTCCCCTTTTAATCATATTAATCTTGCATGGGAATTTGCATGGCCAAGTTCGTGGAGACAGATTGTCAAGACGCCATGATTTGGTTTCAAAAGAGTGGTGAGTTTTGGGAGTGAAATATGACCAAAGACAGAAGGATATATAATGGAGGAACAGAGATAGCCTCCTTTTGATTGAAGTAATGATGAGCAAATGCATTATTTCGTACCCACCATCGCACTAGAGGCCAATGAAATTTTCTACAAATGGTGCATGGCCAAGCAAAAGAGCATTGTGCTTCCTAAGCAAATTGGTTTTGCTTTCCTCTTTTCCTTTTTCATTCTTACCAAATACCCTTTTGGTGGGAAGCTGATGGGAAAGGGTTGGTGGCGCCTCTTTTCTCTGCATTGTCTGCTTTTAATTAGGGCATGGAGGTAGCCCCATAATTAGCAATTTGTGGGGTTTTAGTTTAGCAATTTGAGTTAGTTTGGGCACTAATTAACAGTCTTTTCCATACCTGCAGCATTAAGGTAAGACATACCTCTTTTTGAAGCTCTTATTGAAGCGTGTCATGAATACACTACATCAATTGAAAGCTTAAAATGACATAATTGAATGAGTTTATGAAGATTATGATAAATCCTCGAAAATTTATAAGCTACGTAAGTTCAAAAGAAATGCTAGCATCTTCTTCCACTAGCGTTCTTTCTATATGCTAAATTCCAATTGCAGTGTACTTATTCTCATGATCATGTTGCTTTTTGTTGAAGGATGTTGTATTCTAGTCTGCCTCTTCAAACTAGGGTTTAGTTCTAGAGTTGTAATAGGAGAGAATGTTCTAGATATCCTAATTATATTCAGATTCTATTTCCTTGTATGACAAGATTATGTACTTTGTAAATCTCTATATAAAGGGCTCCTATTATCAATAATAGAACACACAATTCTCTTATCAATCTCTCTGCAAATCATATTTACTACAACACGTTATCAGCACGAGCCCTAACCCTAGCCCTAAAACCCAAAAAGCTGCCGCAAACCCTAACACCCGAAATTTCTTTCACCAAAAGCTGCCGTAAGCTCCTAGCCCTTGCTAGCCATACCGTACGCTGCTCCTGCAGCCCTTGCGCACCCGTGTGCCGCCTACTGCCCCTGTAGCATCATCACACTCCTGCTGCCCCTGCAGCATTGCAGCACACTAGTTCCTGTGCAGATCAGCCTGTTTTCACGCCCTAAAACGTCTTGATCGGGACCTCAGATCAAAATCCTTCCTTCATCAAAGTCGTTAGTCTCTGTCTCTTCTATCTGACCTCCAAATTTTAGCCCCATTAGAGTCATTTTGAGACCTGTACACCATTCGAAATGGGAGTTGTTATCAGAGCCGAATCTGCTCCTAATTTCAACAAGTAAGTTTTAAAGATTGAAGTTCCTGCTTTCTTGTCTTATAAATTTCTTTATTTGCTGCAGGATTTGCCATATACGAACATGAGTTAGATTATTTAATAAGCAGAATTGTGGGGATTCACGCTAAACGAACTAAGAGCGTTTGTAATCAATGAACTAAGAATGTTCATAATATTCGAACTAAGAGTGTTCGTAATCAATGAACTAAGAGTGTTCATAATATTTGGACTAAGAGCGTCCGCAAGCATCAAATTGTGACCATATTAAACATCATTGTTTTGGTCTAATCCAAATATTCTTGGAAATTGATTTCTTGGTAGCATAGCTCAAAAATCTTATTATTTTAGTTTTCGTGGAAGTTTAGCTCCGAAATTAATTCGTTCTTGTTTCACCCTTTTTCAAGATGTCAAACACAAACAAACTTGATTTTGTTCCATTGGATTATGCAGGCAAAGGGTATTTAAACTGGGCCATTGACATTGAGATCCATCTTACTGCCCGAGATTTTTGCATACAATCCAAGAGCTTTGTCCTATAGAAACATCTCCAGATCCTCAAACTAAGAAAGATAATTCCAGGGCACTTGCCTTCATGAAACGTCACATGAATAGTGACCTCTAGTTTGAGTTCATAAATGAGGATAGTGCCATAAAGCTTTGGCAAGCGCTTCGTGAACGTTATGGCAATGTTTGTGACTCCATCCTTCCGAATATAGAATCAGAATGGAATGATCTTTGCTTCTCTGAATTTGACACGGTCATGCAATTTTATTCGGAAGCTCTTCACATCAGATCAATGATGCATCTCTGTGGAAAGACAATCACAGAAGACCAATTGATTGAGAAAACCCTCAATACCTTCCCTTTCTATGCTATGAGGTCCTCAGAATTATTCCGGACTCATGTAAATGCAAGACGGATCCCAAGTTTTCAACAGCTTGTTAAAGCTATGAACAGAGAAATTGATAGGCCTCAAGATGGCCATCAAGAACATCGTCCCATGGCTAGAGAAAGTCGCCATCGACGTTATGATCCATACTATTGAAATGCTCGAGAAGGTAATTGCCCAAGGCGACAATCACGCAACAGTAGGAGCTGTGATTTTGAGGGAAGAAGGGTTGGAAACCATGCAGCCAACGTTGGCCATGGTCATCACTTTCCAACGCCACCGGTTCTAGGGACCATGCAAATTGCGCCAATGCGCCTCAATCAAGGGAGAATCCTCTTTATGGTGTCTATTTCTGATATGGAACGTCTGATCAATGGACCTGAATTTGCAATGTACCTAATAAGGTAGCCACATCATGGTGATCAAGACATCGAGTTCAAAAGACTTTAAATCTGGCGATGAAGACAAAATGCCGCAGATTTTTATTGCGAATAGTTTTTTATTTTTCCAAGAATTTTGTAATGGCAATTATGCCTTAATCAATAAATGACAATTTTGTATTAACTCTTTCTCAAGTGGCGCATCCAATGAAGTATGATGTCTAGGAAAGTGATTGAGATTAGTGGTACTTAAGAGAGCCTCGCTCCACCGACATCTCTCTCTACTTCCCTGGTCATATTTGATTGGAGTTACCAAACGGATTGAGTGAATACGATTTGTCTAAGTTTGATTTTTATTTTGGATTAGACTTTGGTTAAGAAAAATTGATGTAATCATTGGCTATTAATAAATTGTCGATTCTGTTACTTAATGTCTTGGACATACCTTAATTCGAACTTTATTTGAAAGATATAAAAGCCAATGGTTTTCATGTGGAAACACATTGTGAGAATTGACTAGAGTTCCTTTGCATCACCTCTACTGACTACAGACATAAACGAGTATTAGAGAAACTTATGTGTCGCTCTAGTAGGTTGTATGCAACCACTATTCGAGTCATTGAATCCAACCATATCATGAGAGATGACTTATGGGATTATGACACATATAGGCTTTGGCACGACCGTTTGGGACACCCAGGTCATGATACGATGATCCATGATACTAAATACTTCACACGGACATCTCTTCTTCAGAATGAAGAGAAGTGAGAATCAAAAGTCGATTCAAAGAGAGCATTGCACCGCTGCCATGCACCACCAGCCGGCCAATGCCGGCACCGTGATCCCCCTGCGGCAAAATCATGGCTTTGATGCCATGTATGGAGACTTGGCTCATCTCTCTACTTCTCAAAGTAAATTGTGACATTGTGGCTCAACCAAAACCTTAATTGGTTGATTATAAGGCCAATTTTTCGTTCTGTAAAGCCTGTTTTTTTAAGATCAAGACCATCCTATGCAAAGGACACTAAAGAAATAATTTCATTCTTACATAGAATCCAAGAGGATTTTGTGGATCGATTCAACCAACTTGCGAACTGCTTAGATATTTTATGGTGTTGGTTAATGTGCGGACACGCTGGTCACATGTCACGCTATCATCCACTAGTAATGTTGCTTATGATGAATTCCTAGCCCAGAACATATGGCTACGGGCTCACTACCTAGATCATCCCATTCAGTCAATTTGATTTAATAATGCTAGAGAGTTTACATCGAAAATTTTCGATGACTATTGCATATCATTGGGTATTGATATCAAGTATCATATTCCCATGTACACACCCAATTGCTCTCACGGAAAAGCCACCATTAAAAGACTACTATGGTAGCCCGGACTTTGGTAATGCTCACCAATATTTCCGCTTGGGTTATGCAATATCGCATGCAGCTATGCTAATTCGTCTACGACTCATAGCAGCCACTCAACTTTTATTTGCGTTACAGCTAGTGACTGGGTTCGAGTCTAATATCTTGTACTTACGCATATTTAAGTGTGCGGTTTATGTGCCAATTGCGCTGCCACAGCGCATCAACATGAGTTATTACAACGAATGCATATATATATATATATATATTTGTGTTGGACATAAGTCTCCAACTATAAGTCCGCTATGTAGAACCCTTGACAGTCTCCAACTATAAGTCCGCTATGTAGAACCCTTGACAGGCGATCTCTTTTTCGCTGGATTTGCGAATTGTCAATTTGATAAGACAGTCTTCCCGTCATTAGGGGGAGATTAGAACGTCAATGTTCAACAGAAATTGTCGTGGTCTGTCCCCACTATGTCTCATCTTGATCCCTTAAAAGTGACGAGATCACATATACCTGCTGCAAACATGTCTACAAGGATTGATGTCCCCATAAGAGGACATGGTGCCACCCAGAGGAGAGGGGTACGACACCCTACCATGGATGGTGGTATCGTGACGCCACAAAGGTGGCATAATAGAGTCATAGGCCATGGGTTCCGCTAGAGAGCGTAGGAGAATCATAGGTTCGATGGATTCTCGCCCTACGAAGAGAGCGAGTTTGGCACAACTTGATCTATTGATCATTGAAACTCAAAATCCATCTCATGAGAATATTCTGGATTGTGGTTATGTCCAAGAGACATCGTTGAGGGACGCCTCAATGTTAGAACCAATTTATGAGAATATAGAGATCTCTACGAACTACACTAGTGTACATGAAGACGTGGAATTATTGAGACCAATGACATCGAACCTTACTTCGTTGAAGAATGCCAAGGTAGAGAAAATTGGCCTAAATGGAAAGATGCGATCCAAGTTGAATTGGATTCACTAACGAAGAGGAAGGATTTCGGGCCTGAGATGCCAACACCTCCTAACAGAAAACCTGTTGACATTAATTGGTCTTCGTTAGATAGCGTCATGAGAAAAAGAGATGATAATCTCGCCTTATGGCGCAAGGCTTCTCACAAAATGCCCTGGAATCGACTACGAGAAGACATATTCTCTCGTCATTGATGTCATTGCACTCCACTACCTTATCAGTTTGGTAGTTTCCGAATAACTGAACATGCAGCTTAAGAATGTGGTCACTACGTATCTCTATGGGGATCTAGATACGGAATATAATGAAGGGTCTTATGTACTTCATTTACCCAAATCAAGTGGCTCTTGACCACGGAGCGCGTTTGCAATGAGGGTGAAACGCTCACTAAAGTGACTACTTGGGGAAGGGATATGATGAACTATGCCCCTGCGTTTTCATGACAAGTTCTGGATTAGCAATTATCACGGTTTATGTTGATAAACATAATTGGGACCCTTGAGAGTTAAGGGAAACCGCTGAACACCTAAAATCCGAGTTTGAGATGAAGGGCCTTGGGAGAACACGGTTTTGTCTAGATTTAGAACTTGTATACCGTGTAATAAATGCTTTGCATTTTGATAAAATCAAAGATGCACTCCCATGGTCGTCTGTAGTCTTGACCCTAAGAGGGATATGTTTCGTCCCAAAGATGATGACGAAGACGTGTTAATTGGCAGAAATGTCTTACCTAAGTGCAATAGGCTCATTATTGTACTTAACATAATACAAGACCGGACACCTCATTTGTTAAGAACTTGTTGGCTAGATGTAGCCCTGAGCCAACGCAGTGCCATTTGGACTGGTATAAAGACAATACTTCGTTACTTAAAATGTACGATAGATATGAGCTTGTTCTATCCCTGCAGAGAGAAAAAAATGACGGAAGAATGAGAACGGATCTCATTAGCCCAAGTGGCACCATCCAAGATGATGTGATCGGTAAAAATCGCCGGCCACCCATTCTGCTCCCTTACATCAAAACGATGATGATGTTTTGATGAATTTAGCTGATATAGGGTATCTCTCTGACCCTCACAAATGTCGTTCCCAGACCGGTTATGTCTTTACTATGGGAAGCACCGCGATATCTTGGAGGTCTACAAAGTAGACCCTTGTTGCTACTTCCTCAAATCATAGAGATTATTGCTCTACATAAAGCCGTGCGTAATGCATATGGCTAAAGTCTGTAATTAGACACATTCAAGGAGCTTGTGGTTTGAAGTCTACCACAAATGAACCTACATGCATTTATGAATTGAGAAAATGAAATTAGGTTTCATCGAAGGCAACAACACCAAGCATATATCGCCTAAGTTCTTTTACAATCAGCAACAACATTAATCACTTCTAAATATTGAAGTGAATTGATGCGGCTGAAATAGCCTCACAATTTAACCCTGCAAAATGTAGTTGTCAGTATAGGATAAGCAGGGATCGTTCAGTCCGGGGATTGTAGGGTACACCTACACAAAAATGTCAATTAACAAATAAAAGAATAAAATGGGGGTTTTTGAATTTGGTTTCTAATCTACTTAAAATAAAAACAAAACAAATAAAACTATATACAATGATCGACTTCCCTAACCTAGACCAATACCACTCAGAAATTACTAAGTGTAAACACAGAAAATCCATTTCAACATGCTATAAAAACGTGCCCATCTTAAATGCCTAGAAAAGAGCCCAAATGAAAAGCCTCAGCTGATCAATCCATTTATCTGATTTGTTCTAATGTAGGCTTGGTAAGGACTTTAGCCTCAGCGGATCAATCCATTTATCTGATTCGTTCTAATGTAGGCTTGGTTCGGAAAAGTCCTTACCAAGCCTAATACTACTAATTTTCAAAAACACTCAGCGTAATTCTCTTAACTAGTAGTATTATCTAACCCTCGAATCAACTCACACGTGCAAATTAACCATTACACATAGAATTTAACACGTAATTTCCAGAATCATTTAATCATTAAAGCATGATTTTTACCACCCGTTAGAACTAATTACTACTTGTTTAACTCAGCGTCGTAACAAATAACAATTACTCTTGGCAAATTAAGCAAACACACAAGAACTCTCACCGTTATTCTAGCATGCAAACTTATTAACCTAACTCTGAAAATTACCTAAACACGTAAAAGGGCACAAGATTGTAACATGCATCATAAAAGAATTCTCGAAATTAACTCAATAATAAACTGAAAATCTTAAAAACATATAAAAAATATTCTGAAAATTTCATGTCTCCAATTACACAACTGCAAATTGAAACACACAAAAACCGAAACAAAAATTATAAGTAGAGTCATAGTTACACTTTGAAGCTTTCCTCAGCGGCTTAGCAACAAGGTGATGAACTTGTCTCTGCAATGGTGGTGGAGCATCCTTGACTCAGCGCCTAAGAGCTTCGTAGATTGAGGGATGGATGGTGGTCACGGTCTTGTAGGAGATGGAGGTTTGAGGAGTGAATTGGGCAGTCTTGGAATGGTTTTTGGCCAGGAAGTGATAGGCAATGAATTATCTTGGCTGGGAAGTGATAGGCAAAGAATTATCTTGACTGGGAAGTGATGCCAATTCTATTCTGGACATTGCCTATTTATAGGGGAGCATTGGTTGGCTTTCCCAACTGAAACGTCTCCTTTATGGCCTTAACTCCTCTCATAATGAGGCAATTCCTTTAATTTCCAAGCTGAAACGTCTTTCTCTTATTTATTTTCCAGCTGAAACATCTTTCTCTTTTATTCCTCAACTGAAAACGTCTTTCTCCTTTATTTCCCTTCTTCATTGCTTGGTCAACCTGATTTAATAAAGGGCAGAAAATTAAATTCTTTTAGAGAAAATAAAAAGAATTAAAACAATTTAATTTCAGAAAAATACTCCCATAAATTCTATCTTAAGGCCCACAGATTTGCATGACGGTGAGGAATCCTGATCCAGCTATGATTCTTCATGAATTTTGCGTTTTCTGCCTATTTCACGCCAAACACTCTACAAGACTCTTAAAATGACTCGATGACTCAAAACACGAAACTTAAGGGAGAAACAAGGCTAAAATGGGGCACATATTCAATAATATCGTCACACTTTTTTGTCCTATCAACTACCCCACACTTAGCTTTTGCTAGTCCCTTAGCAAAACAAAAATACAAAACAAAACAACGACTCAACAAAAAACAAGTAAATGACTCTACTTCCCCTAACTGTTGTCTCAGAGACTCCAAACTCATGGCTTTCACGTTAAACACTTAATCAAAATTGCATAGATAATTCCATGGTTAATAAACTTGTGACATTCATATGACTAAGCAAGATATGGAGAACTTAAGTTATACAGTGAATGATAGCATGTTTCGAACAAGTCCAAACCAAACTCACAGGGCATACTCTCGATTTTTCTCTCAGAAATGGCTATGCTTAAAAGCTTCACTCTCAAGTATATGCAAGAGAATAAATTGTAAGGCAACAAACAGCTTGCATATTTCATCAATAAACGCATTTTGTGAAGAATTATTAAAGACCTCAAGAAATGACTAAGTGCACAAATGGACCTAAACCATAAGCTCGACTGCGTACCTGACTCCGCTAACCAAAGACTGCCCATCTCAAGGATCAAGTCAGCACTTAAAACAGGTTGTAATGGGGCTAAGCTAGGGTTTTCGAAATGAAGATTAAGGATACAAAAATCCTAAGGACCTAGCAAAGCATATAAGGACCACCTTATGTCATCATTTTTGTAGACCAAATATCATTGTTTTGGGCCAAACCTTCACTCTAACCAACATGGGAATGGACAAAAGCATAATTTTCAACTTTGAGCCTTCTATAAATTTGAAAGTCCAAAACCATACTTCAACAATTTCCCAAGAGTTTTCTTTTCAATTTTTCTTCTATTTTGCTGCTTTTCTTTCTTCCTTTTCATTTTCATTTTCTTTTTTTTTTACGGCAAAATTTTTTTTCTTTCTCTTCTTTTTTTCTTGGATTTTCCCCACCCCACACTTGTCTTTCATCGTCACCCCTACATACTAGGTCATGCTCTACTAAGTCCCTAAGACAAGGGTAGAGATATCCTGTACTAAGCTCATGGTAGGGTAGTGAGGGTGATGAAACAAAGGTTTTCAACGTAGGCTCAAAGAGATTCATTCTAAGGAGTCCCACGACGGGCACAATTGGGGACACATGCTTGTTTGGCTATAGTGGTTACCCTAATGCCTTCTATCCTATCCAGGATCAGTGCATATTATGGCATACAAGTTTTGACAGTCACAACAATCGAGTTCTAGTACTCTCTAGTCCATTAAAATCTATGGCACATGATCATTGGATTTCCAAGAATGATGAGGTTTTGCAAATACAGCCACGAAATTCTAGAATTATCAATTAAGCACTCGAAAAGAAAGTAGTTTAGCTCAACAGCTCACTTAGGGTCAAATGAATTAGACTTAATCGTAGCATGCTTAATGAACCAAGTTACAATCCTATCTCAAATCTTCATACAAGCATCACAACGTCGATTAACCACAGAATTCAATTAAGTTCTATTTTGATTGTGAAAACCTTCAGCCTTGAATTCAGAGACATGTTCATCCTAGACGTTAGGGGCATCCTAAGACTCAAACACACAAAAAGACTCTAAAACTAATTTTTTTTGTTTTGTTTTTTTTTTAAACTAAAATAAGGGTGTAAACTAAAATAAACTAAACTAAAATAAAAGTGTAAACCCACCCCACACTTAGAATCTACATTGTCCTCAATGTAGGCAAGAAATATGGTATTAGACCCTAAATATGGGGGGCTACGAAAATAAGGGAAATGTAAAATAAACAAACAAACAAAGGCACAAGTACAATTCAACCTAAGCAAGTGAAGGGATGGAAATGTCAAACTCTCGTTGATGGCTCCTTCACAGCTTCGGTTGAAATGGGTTGCCTTCCATGCAGCGCTTAATATTTATAGTCCTTCAGCTTGGACTCTTTTCCTTGTTCACACGTCATGGGGTGCCTCCTGGAGGGGTATCTCTTCCAATGTGTGCCCTACCAAGGACTCGTAGTAGGGCTTGAAACAATGCCTATTTACCTTAAACTCCTTCCCCGTCTTCTCACTCTTGATCTCTACAGCACCATGAGCAAACACATTTGTAACTATAAATGGGCCAACCCAACGAGAACGAAGTTTACCCGGGAATAGCTTAAGTCTGGAATGGAATAACAGAACTTTCTGGCCCACTTGGAAGCTTTTTCCGCGAATCATTTTGTCATGGTAGGCCTTTGTCTTCTCCTTGTAGATCCATGAAGCATCGTAGGCCTCATTCCTTATCTCCTCAAGCTCATTTAGCTGTAGCTTCCTATGTAGGCCTGCTTCATCATAATCCATGTTGAACTTCTGGACAGCCCACCAGGTCTTGTGCTCTAGCTCCATTGGAAGGTGGCATGCCTTTCTGTAGGCCAACCTAAAGGGAGACATCCCAATATGTGTCTTGTAGACCGTTCTGTAGGCCCACAACGCATCATCCAATGTTTGGCTCCAATCTTTCTTTGTCGGGCCCACTGTCTTCTCGAGTATCCTCTTGATCTCCCTGTTGGATACCTCTGCTTGGCCACTGGTCTGAGGGTGGTAGGGCGTGGACACCTTATGGGTTACCCCATACTTCTTCAGCTTGCAAAAGTGAGAACCACCATCACTGATTAGCACACGTGGCACTCCAAACCTAGAAAATATGTTAGTTTTCTAGAAACCTCTATCCCAAAGAGCTGCTCATATGGGAAAGTTTCCTGTAGGGGCTGGACGTCCTCCTCATGTATTATCCTACTCAAATGGTCCGCCACCACATTCTCGCTACCCTTCTTATCCTTGATCTCTAGGTCAAACTCCTGAAGCAACAGGATCCATCGAATCAATCTGGGCTTGGCCTCCTTCTTGATCATCAGATATCTCAAGGCTGCATGGTCAGAGTAAACAATTACTTTAGAGTGCAATAAATAAGAACGAAACTTATCTAAAGCAAAGACTACAGCCAAGAGTTCTTTTTCAGTGGTGGAGTAGTTGAGCTGGGCATCGTTGAGGGTCCGAGAAGCATAGTAAATAGCATAGGGCTTCTTATCCTTCCTCTGGCCCAACACAGCTCCAACAACATAGTCCAATGCATCACACATAAGCTCGAAGGGTAGACTCCAATCCGGAGAGCATATGATGGGGGCCGTGGTCAACAACTCCTTGAGCTTTTTCAAACGCCTTCTTGCAATCCTCATTGAACACAAAGAGCACGTCCTTTTGTAATAGGGCACACATAGGTCTCGCCACCTTAGAGAAGTCTTTGATGAACCGCCTGTAAAATCCTGCATGGCCAAGAAAAGAGCGTACCTCCCTCACAGTTGTGGGGGAGGGTAGATGACGTACAAGATCAACCTTAGCCTTATCTACCTCAATGCCCCTATTAGATATTATGTGTCCTAACACTATTCCTTGTGTCACCATGAAGTGACACTTCTCCCAATTCAGCACAAGGTTAGTTTCTACACACCTCTCAAGTATCAATCCTAGATTCTCTAAACAAGTATCAAAATCTTTACCAAAGACACTAAAGTCGTCCATAAAGACTTCAATAATATTTTCAATGTATTCTGAGAAAATGGAAAGCATACATCTTTGGAAAGTACCTGGTGCGTTGCATAAGCCGAAGGGCATGCGCCTATAAGCAAAGGTCCCAAAGGGGCATGTGAAGGTCGTCTTCTCCTGATCCTCGTGGGCTATGCAGATCTGGTTGTACCCACTATATCCATCCAAGAAGCAATAGTAGGAATGGCCCGCTAAGCGCTCCAACATCTGGTCAATAAAAGGCAAGGGCATATGATCCTTCCTTGTTGTGGCATTCAGCTTCCGGTAGTCGATACATACCTTATGACCGGTGACTAATCTCTGGGGCACTAGCTCATTATTCTCGTTCTTCACCACTGTCACCCCAGACTTCTTGGGCACCACTTGCACTGGAGAGACCCACTTACTATCAGAAATGGGGTAGATCACCCCACAATCTAGCAACTTGATCACCTCGTCTTGGACCACCTTCATCATGGGTGGATGTAGACATCTTTGGGCTTCTCTTGTGGGCTTGGCGCCATCTTCTAATAGGATCCGGTGGACACACATGGTTGGGCTGATCCCCTTGATATCTGCCAGAGTCCAACCAATGGCAGTCTTGTGCTTCTTCAACACGTCCACCAACTTTCTTTGTTGCTCTACCTCCAGCGTTGATGATATGATCACTGGGAGGGTCTCATTTTCTCCTAGGTACGCGTACTTCAAATGCTCAGGGAATACCTTCAATTCCAACTTGGGTGCCTGAACAATAGAGGGTAGCATTTTATTAGTAGAAACCGGAATTGACAAATAGGAAATTGACCTCTTTATAGGTTGAGCCTCCAGTGAGGCCACAGTCTTGATCACTCTAGGCTCCTCAACGTCCCACTCAACCTTGGGGATAGGTTCCCCATTTGCATCATATCCGACCCCTTCCTCTAGGGTCAGAGCCAATTCATCCTCAACCATTGCTTCAGAGAAAACCTGCGTGAGTGAATCAACTACATCAATAGCAAAGCAAGGTTTCAAATCAGAAACAGGGTACCTCATGGCTTCAAGAATGTTGAAGCGTATAACATCACCATCAAACTCCATGGTGAGAGTCCCTTTGTACACATCGATTTTAGTTCTTGCAGTCCTCATAAATGGACGCCCTAAAAGTAATAAAGTGGTATTTAGGGGCGATTTCTCCATGTCCAATACGTAGAAATCTGCAGGGAATATCAGATGGTTTACCTGCACAAGAACATCCTCAACATACCCTTGAGGGTATTTGTTAGACCTATCAGCAAGTTGAATGACAACATTATCTCTCTTAAGAGGGCCTAGACCTAGGGACACATACAAATTATAAGGCATAACATTTATGGATGCCCCTAAGTCTAACATCACATTTTCAAACCTGGTGTCACCAATGATACAGGGAACAGAAAAACTCCCTGGGTCCTTCAACTTTGGGGTAGCTTCCTCTGGATAATGCTGATACCGTCTCGCTCATTTTCACCACCTCCTTCTCTCTTGTCTGCCTCCTTGTGGTGCATAGCTCCTTCAAGAACTTGGCGTATTTAGGCACCTGTTTGATGCACTCGATCAAGGGCATGTTAACTTGAACCTTCTTGAAGATTTCCAAGATCTCTTGATCAGATTCATCTTTCTTCGTCTTGGCAAACCTGCTTGGGAAAGGTATAGAAACAACGGGGTTAGTCTTAACTAAACCACTAGAGTTAGGAATTGTACCTTTGGGTGCCTCAACTTAGGGCAAGTCAACTTCCACCCTTGATGTAGCTGGGTCCTTCTCAACATCCTTCTTAGACACCTCCACAACATCTTCTTCTTCATTATGGGCCGCTTGGGCCTTCTTGTGGGCTCTGGGAGGGTCAACTAGTACGCGCCCACTCCTAGTGATGATGGCTTAGGAGTGCTCATTCCTTGGGTTAGGCACTGTGTTGCTTGGAAGTTTCCCTGTTTCAGCAATCAGGCCCATGAAATCCACCACTTGGCCCATTTGATTCTTGAGTTCTGCAATATCCTTTGAATGGGTTGCCTGTCCTATAACCAAAGCTTGAGTAGCCGTGTTAAGTTGTTGTTGCCCCGCAGCAAGGGACTTCAACAGTTCATCATAATTAGGGGCACTCAAAGTATTAGAAACAGGAGGTGGAGGGACAGAATTGGGAATACCAAAAGCTTGAGGTACCTGAGGCCTCAAAAACAAACTTGGTGGGCGCTGAGAATTCTGACCTGGGCCTTGAGGTGGTCTCAAGGTGTTATCATTGTTGGCCCAACGAAAGTTGGGGTGGTCTCTGAGCCCAGGATTGTAAGTATTAGAGTAAGGGTTATACCTCGGGCCTCCTTGACCTCCTTGATACCCTAGGGAGTTAACAGATTCCCATCCTTCTGGAGAGGCAAGCTGGGGACATTTATCTGTGGGGTGCCCTTGAGTCGAGCACATCCCACACACTTGAGCTATTGCTCCTCTTCCATTAACGTTTAAGACTTGAGACAGCAAAGTAGACATCTTGTTGACCTTGTCTTCAAGAGCAGAGTTAGTGGACACCTCATGTACCCTCCGTTAAGAGGAAAGCACCCCTTCATATTGTTGATAGTTTAGTGCACGATTAGTAAGTAGCACCTTGGCATCAGTAGGTGTCTTATCCATAAAGGATCCTCCAACAGCAGCATCTAACATACCACGCTTATTAGGGGTGAGTCCTTCATAAAAATAGGTAAGGAGGGACCCCTCACTCATCCCATGGTTAGGGCATGATGCTACAAGGCTCTTAAATCTATCCCAATAATTGCAGAAATTCTCCTCATGTCCTTGCGTGATTCCACTGATCTGCTTCCTCAAAACAGTGACCTTTGAGGCAGGAAAGTACTTACTTCGTAAGGAACTCGCCTTCATCCTATCCCAAGTGTTGATAGTCCCAGCAGGCAGCTCAAATAGCCAAGTCTTGGCCTTGTCCTCCAAAGTAAAGGGAATGCCTTCATCTTCAAGATATTGATATCAGCTCCTTTAGGGCACATACTCCCACAGACAAACTCAAATTCCTTGAGATGCTTGTTGGTGTCTTCACTACTCATCCCATGAAACTTGGGTAGGTGATGCAGAAACCCACTCTTTAACTCAAAATCATCATCAAGCCCCTCTCCTGGTTCTGGATAGGCAATGCATAAGGGCGCAGCACCCCCACCTGTAGGATTAGACAGTTGCCTAATAGTCTCAGCCATTGGTGCCTGTACTTGCTCAACACAGGCGTTTTCTTCCTCTTCTTCCTCTTCTGTGTCTGCAACGTCCTCTTCAGTGACCTCCTCTTCTTCCTCTTCAAAGACTTGTTCTTCTCCTTCTTCAGAATGGTCAGGTTTGTTGATCTCCTCGGTTGATCTAGTTGAGGAGTTATAACCTGAATAGCTAGAGTCCTCAGAATCCCTCCTTTCTAGAGGAGGGTGGTCTGAAAAAGTGAGTTCTGCCCTCTGCCTAGCACGTTCCAATTTTTCAAAGAGCTCCTTAGTCTTATCAGAGACAGTGGACATTCAAGGACCTTTAAGACCAAATCAAGTGTTAGTAACATGTACAAGGTTCGAAATACAAACATTATGTCTTTCCTACTCTCTAAGTTACTTTTACACTTACATACTTAGGCACTGGAACAGAGGACCTTGTTTGTGCAATGGGACTATAGAACAGCTACCCTCGACAAAGTCATGTTTAATCCAATATACCTTAAGCAGATCACACATCATTTTTATTTTTTATTATTTTTTATTATAAACATAGTTAATATCTTAATTGATTCCAAGTAGTAAGTCGAGCCTAATAGAAACCACTACTATTGGTGAGATACGATATAGGGATAGTCACCCAGACATAAGTCTCTTTCCTTTGTTTCAGAAGGCAGAATGGCCGGATTAAGAGGTAAGTGAGAGGGAGGACTCATTTTAGTGATACTACGGAGGCTACTCCCTCATTGAGGTTTAGGCCCCTATCGGCTACTCCCACATAGTGGTTTAGGCTCATTCTATAGTATCTCTGAGATCCAATTGAACCCATCACCCAGGGTCTCAACCTAAGACACCATCCATATGCGCCCCTTACTCAGCTGGGAAATTAACTTATGTGTTAGACTGTTCTCCAAGTGCTAATAAAGGCCGCCCTCAACCTCAAGAGACCTGAGCAAGGTACTAATGAAGGGTTTAGGCCAATATTAACAAAAGGGCCCTTGTCTACTCATACGATTTTACACATTTACAACAATTAAGTATTTAGCTAAATTCATAACCTAGTATATTAATCTAAGTGAAACACATTCAATTTACAATATGGTTAAAAAAAAAACTTCTACAAATTGTACAACAATGATAAAAGACATGCTTAATATTGTAACACTCATAAAACTTAAACTAAATCACAATTAAAGCTTGGCCTAACCGAAATTGCAATTTGTCACCATTCCACAAGTGTAGTACAAAAATTAGCATGCATTCTATATATAACAAAACCGATGACACTTTAAGTGCAAGGGATTTTAACAATCCCCGGCAACGGCGCCAAAAATTGATGCGGCTGAAATAGCCTCACAATTTAACCCTGCAAAATGTAGTTGTCAGTATAGGATAAGCAGGGATCGTTCAGTCCGAGGATTGTAGGGTACACCTACACAAAAAGGTCAATTAACAAATAAAAGAATAAAATGGGGGTTTTTGAATTTGGTTTCTAATCTACTTAAAATAAAAACAAAACAAATAAAACTATATACAATGATCGACTTCCTTAACCTAGACCAATACCACTCGGAAATTACTAAGTGTAAACACAGAAAATCCATTTCAACATGCTACAAAAACGTGCCCATCTTAAATGCCTAGAAAAGAGCCCAAATGAAAAGCCTCAGCGGATCAATCCATTTATCTGATTCGTTCTAATGTAGGCTTGGTTCGGAAAAGTCCTTACCAAGCCTAATACTACTAATTTTCAAAAACACTCAGCGTAATTCTCTTAACTAGTAGTATTATCTAATCCTCGAATCAACTCACACGTGCAAATTAACCAGTACACATAGAATTTAACACGTAATTTCCAGAATCATTTAATCATTAAAGCATGATTTTTACCACCCGTTAGAACTAATTACTACTTGTTTAACTCAGCGTCGTAACAAATAACAATTACTCTTGGCAAATTAAGCAAACACACAAGAACTCTCACCGTTATTCTAGCATGCAAACTTATTAACCTAACTCTGAAAATTACCTAAACACGTAAAAGGGCACAAGATTGTAATATGCATCATAAAAGAATTCTCGAAATTAACTCAATAATAAACTGAAAATCTTAAAAACATTAATAAAAATATTCTGAAAATTTCATGTCTCCAATTACACAACTCGCAAATTGAAACACACAAAACCGAAACAAAAATTATAAGTAGAGTCATAGTTACACTTTGAAGCTTTCCTCAGCGGCTTAGCAACAAGGTGATGAACTTGTCTCTGCAATGGTGGTGGAGCATCCTTGACTCAGCGCCTAAGAGCTTCGTAGATTGAGGGATGGATGGTGGTCACGGTCTTGTAGGAGATGGAGGTTTGAGGAGTGAATTGGGCAGTCTTGGAATGGTTTTTGGCCAGGAAGTGATAGGCAATGAATTATCTTGGCTGGGAAGTGATAGGCAAAGAATTATCTTGACTGGAAAGTGATGCCAATTCTATTCTGGACATTGCCTATTTATAGGGGAGCATTGGTTGGCTTTCCCAACTGAAACGTCTCCTTTATGGCCTTAACTCCTCTCATAATGAGGCAATTCCTTTAATTTCCAAGCTGAAACGTCTTTCTCTTATTTATTTTCCAGCTGAAACATCTTTCTCTTTTATTCCTCAACTGAAAACGTCTTTCTCCTTTATTTCCCTTCTTCATTGCTTGGTCAACCTGATTTAATAAAGGGCAGAAAATTAAATTCTTTTAGAGAAAATAAAAAGAATTAAAACAATTTAATTTCAGAAAAATACTCCCATAAATTCTATCTTAAGGCCCACAGATTTGCATGACGGTGAGGAATCCTGATCCAGCTAGGATTCTTCATGAATTTTGTGTTTTTTGCCTATTTCACGCCAAACACTCTACAAGACTCTTAAATGACTCGATGACTCAAAACACGAAACTTAAGGGAGAAACAAGGCTAAAATGGGGCACATATTCAATCATATCGTCACACTTTTTGGTCCTATCATGAATCAAATCGGATCAGAGGATAATGTGCCAGACTTATTTACTAAGTCGTTACCTAAATCCACCTTCGAGAAACATGTGAAGAGCCTCGGATTGAGAAAATTATCCGAACCCCCATGATTGTAGCAATCAGGGGGAGATGTCGACATCAGGGGGAGGAATGATGTCTACATGATCGATCTCGAAGAGTGAAGGACGTGTTGTGCTCTTTTTGTCCTTCGACCAGGGTTATTTTTGTCTCACTGGGTTTTTGTAACCTAGCAAGGTTTTAAGTGAGGCAACGATCAAAGCGTCATCACCAAGTTAGAACGGCACAAGGGGGAATGTTGAAGGATGTTGTATTCTAGTGTGCCTCTTTAAACTAGAGTTTAGTTCTAGAGTTGTAATAGGAGAGAAGGTTCTAGATTTCCTAATTATATTCAGATTCTATTTCCTTGTATGACAAGATTATGTACTTTGTAAATCTCTATATAAAGGGCTCCTATTATCAATAATAGAACACACAATTCTCTCATCAATCTCTCTGCAAATCATATTTACTACAACACTTTTGTTTCTCTACCCAACTCTCTTATTACATGCAATTCCATCATTTAGTCCATCTACTGTTGGAGAAGCTTTGGCATAATTTTAATGTTTAAGAGCATTGATCCGTCTACATGAGGTTCTGACTTGGGAAAACAAAAAATTTACTTATAACTATGGCGGTTTTAAGCCCTGAAAGCTATTATTACATAAAACCTTAGGCTCACAACTTCTTGTTTAAGTTGAAACGAGTTGAAAGGAAAAGATCTCTCACCCAAAGTGGAGAGCAAGAAAGCACAGCAAACAAACCAGTCATGTGACCAAAACTAATTAGCCTTGGTGGTTTAGGACCCAAAACCTTCTTTGCCACATGCCTAGCAAACACACCAGGCTCAGTTGCTTTACCCCCCTTGAGAAGCAGCAGCTCTCTCTGCAATTGCCTCCTTGAAATCCTTGTAGAGTTTCCAATCATGATTCGCCAATCTATCAACATTAGCACTCCCAAAATTCGACCTTACTGCCCCAGGCATTACAAGCACCACATCAATCCCAAATGGCTTCAGTTCCACCCTCAAAGTGTTTGACACGGCATGAACATATGCCTTGCTTGCACAATATGACCCTGCCCAAGGGGTCGGCACTTTGCCCACGATGCTCCCGATATTTATAATGCTGCCACTGCGCCGTGACGCCATGTGTGGCACAACTTGCTGGACCAACCTCAATTGTCCCAACATGTTAATTTCCCAGGCCCTTCTAATAGTCTCTAGCGGAAGCTCAGGTAGAGGACCAGTGCTTCCAATCCCGGCATTGTTGATCACTACATCAATGCGACCGCACTTGGATATGATAATGTTGACGGCCGATTCCACACTTTGATCTGAGGACACATCGAGCTCGAGCTTGTCAATGTCATAACTATCTAAAGACTCAAGGTCAATGTCATCCATGCGTTGGGCGATGTCACTTGCAAAGACCTTGCATTTGTGCTCAGCAAAAGCTTTGCAGTACTAGTAGCCGATCCCGCCTCTGGCACAACCTGTGACTAGAACAACCTTAGAGTCACTCATTTGTTTTTTGACAAACCTCAATGGAACAACTAAAAAACACGATGATCGGCTTGCATGTATAGCTTATGCAGGAATGACAGTATATAGAGGCACCATGTTAGTTCCGCCAAGACGTTAAATTTCTTATTAATCATAGTTTTATTTATATATCTAGATCCAAGGATATGCTTGAGGGCATATGCTGTTTTAATTGTTTTAATTGACGATTGGCCGGCTATGCTTGGGTGTGTTTGGAATGGCATGTAGACATAGACAGATTCAAAGGGTTCAAGTCTAGGCAGCTGCCTAAGTTAGAAATTTAAGATAATTTATGGAAGTCTTCTTTTTTATATATATTTTTTTAATTTTTTAATTTTTTTAAATAAAGGATTGGTGCGGTTGCTCTCAAGTCTTGATTAATGAAACTGTCGAATACAAGAGGAGGGGACATTAAGCCTAAACCTTTGAGTATAATAAGCATTTAGAGAACGTCTTGAAATACTATCATGAGTTTCTACCAAATTATTGTATTCAACAAGGCACCAACTAGCAAAAAACGCTCGACTGGTAACTCTATTTGCTTTGACATAGCGGTGACATAACGGAAAGATAACTCGATATGTAACCCGATTACAACGTAGCATAATTACCATACACATAGCTTTCCCATTTTGTTGCCGCTGAAAGATAAATCCGACGACACTTAGCTTCACCCTGCCACTAAGCGATAACGACCATTTGACGAAGTAAAGAACTCACTGCCTACCTAGAGCAGACAAGGCACGTTGAGTGCACACACAGGCACAAAACCCGACTAGCCCTACAAAAACTATGTAGGGACTTATTGCTCGCCAAAAACGCAATTGAACTAAAACATAAGAAACAACTACCATAATAAAGCAACATAAAAGTAAACCAGAGCCCAATTAAGCCCAAGCAACAATGGAGTCAAACGAGCCAATAGCCACGCCCAAAACCAACAGCCAAACTGATTACACGCATTTTTATACGTGTGATTATATCTAAAACACTAGGAATAAGCCAATCTTCATGTCAAATAATATGTAACTAATCCATTTTTATTTATTTTGTAGAAAATAAGCAGAGCTGCAGAGACGAGAGAAAATTGTGCAAAATTGGAACAAATTGGGTTTCCGACAAATGACGAACGTCAATCTTGAGTCAAGTACATTGAAAAGAGCGAAACTTGATAGAAGTACAGCAGAATTAATTAAACTAATTAATTTTAGTTTAATTGGAGAATGGGGACAGCTTCACAATTAATTAAATCAATTTGGTTTAATTAACCAAAAAGGGAGCTGCGCACTATTTTCTACTTTTCTTTTTGGCTTAATTAAGTTACCCAGCTGCACCCTCTCTTCTTTTTTGCTTAATTAAGTTACCCAGCTGCACCATCATATAGTCTTCCTCTACTCCCAGTGAACGACACGTCCCATGATCCCCTCTCTTAGGAAGACGCCAGCTACCCATCTTCAATCGACTCTTATTCTCTCTAGCTTAAAAACGACCACAATTTTAATTAATGAGGGAATGTAGACACTAGACACGACCCATATATATCTATTCACCCCAATCGCACTACAAGAGAAAATGTCATCGGCGACAACCAAAACTTGTTGTAAAAAGTCTAAATTTCTCGCTGAATTAAAAATGCGACGATTTTGGGTTGTCGCAACTAATTGTCGCCTTATGTGTTTTACTGATTGTCAAAAGCGACGAAATTACACGGTTGTTGCTTTTTCAATATGCGACGCATTTGGTTCCTCGCATATAACAAATTGTGAGACACAAGTGTGTTACTAAAAACTATATGCGAGACTTTATATTTGTTGCTATTTTTAATATGTGAGACTTCGTTTACGTGGCATATTCCATATGCAGGGCTTGGATGTTTGTTGCATTTTCAATAAGCGACAATTTGTTCCTCGCGTATGACATATTGCGAGACAAGTGAGTGCGTTACAGAATGCTATAAGCGAGACTTTATGTTTGTTACAATCTCTAATATACGAGACCTCGTTTACGTTGCATATTCCGTCTGCGAGGCTTATATATTTGATCAAAAATTTATATGCGGGACTTTTTTTTGTTGCAAAAAGTAACTGCGAGGTTTCATTTTTGTTGCAGACATTAATATGTGACACATATGTATTTATTGTAGAAACTTATAAGCGAGATTTCTTATTTGTCTCCTATAATTTCGTCGAGGAACTAATTGCGCCGCATATTGAATAAGCAACAATCGTGTAATTTTGTCGCTTTTGACAATCAGTAAAACACATTAGGCGACAACTAGTTGCGACAACCCAAAGTCGTCGCATTTTCAATTAAGCGAGAAATGATTGTCTGTTGCAAATTATTATAGACGAGGTTAGGTTGTTTGTCTCATTTAATAATAAGCGGAATGCGAAAAATGGATACATATTTCTTGCTCAAATTTAATTATTTATTTAAAAAATTTAAAATAATTCCAATATTTGAAAAAAAAAACTTCATTAATAATATTTATCTGTAAATAATAATATTCAAAGACTAATCATAAATCAAATAAAGTCTACAAATATTCTACTAAAAAATAATAATAGCTAATAAAAAAAAAAAAAAGTTTACCAAGACTAACTAAAACCTAAACTAATTATTACTCGAAACTTCGCAAGGTATCAAATTTCATCATCTTCATCATATTCTTCATGTTCCAAATTGTCTGCATTGTTTGACACTATCTTCATCTCTTGGCTCTCCGTAAGGCATGTTAAATGAAAGGCACAGCTCCGCCACAATTCATACTCTTTTGTTTCTTCGACTAGCTGAATTCTTGTTACATTTATCCTTTATAAATAATGTGAAGTCAAATATATATACTCTAAGATTTTTAATCCAAGCATAAAACTGAAAAAACATAACAAAAAATATTTTGGAGAAAAAAAATGAAGGTGTAGAGAATACATACAATATACTTTGGATTGGTGTAGAGTTATCACAAAGCCATTGCCATACCCTTTCCAGTAGTTTTTCCATGCTTCTTTTCAATTCAGTAGGGGTAGATGAAGCCTTTACTTGTAGAGCTTGAAATGTCATCTGCATTACATAACAAGAAAGAGTCAAACTATTCATTAAAAAAAAAGACAATACATTTGATCATGATTTACTTAGATTACACTGGACACTAGAAAACTATCCCATTTATCATACTAAAAAAGGGCAATTCATATTATACTAGTAAAAGTAAGATGGACTGGAATAGAAAAGGAGATAGAAGCAGAACATGCACTCGTCTCTCTCATTTCAAAGTAAAGCAAAAAAACTCGATCAGTAGAAAATTTCATTTCAAATACTAGAGTGCTAGTCCTTTGACTAAAATTGAAATGTTGTGGACTTGGGTGATGCTGTGATAGATTGATGTTAGGCCCTTTCAGTTTCATTTGTTTTTGCTTGAATAACCCTATCATAATCAGGAACCCTAAAACTAACAGAACTAGGAACCTCAAAGCATCACAACTACATCAATCAACCGTGCCCAACCTCCGTCGCATTTACTCATCAACTATTTAAGCCCTAAATTGAAATGTTAAACAGAACTATATATCAGGCACATATGGATCCAAATCGAAAAATTAGAGAAAAAACGTACCATTTTGGTGGCTGGGTTTGGATGTCCTGAACACCTTGAATCTGCAATTCGACAAAAGAGAAAAAAATCTAAAATTAAAATTATTCAAGAAAATATAAGAAATCAGAGACACCAACCATCACAATACAGACTCAACCTTATACAGACGAAGATTGAACGAAGAGAGTAGCCAACTGTTCTGATCAACTTTTATATTGTCTTCTGGATCCATATCTATTGGTTTAAGAAGAGTCATAATTAGGACTCCTCTCTTTTCTCTTAGGATCCCGCCTACTTTTCCCGCTTGTGTGAGAGAAATTGGGAAGAATAGCTCGAAGATTTCTGCACCTGTTTGAGATGAGAACGGGAAGAAGTGCTTATATTTTGGGTTCTTTTGCTTTTTAACGAAGTTATAGATGATAGAGAAAATAAAGGAAAAACAATATTAGATTTAAAAGATTTAGGAAACGATAATCAAAACCATAATTATATATCAATCAAGAAAATGATAATCGTGATTAAGGAATCACAACCATAATTAACTTCTATATACAGACAAAAAAGAAAAAGCAATATATATCTTCGTTTATTCTAAAAAACCAAAACACAGTACAGTAGAAAGAAAGGGAGAAAAAAACAAAAAAACACATCGAACCCAGGACCACAACCATATTAAAAAAAAAAAAAAAGACAAAACCAATTGCACTACTTTACATTTGTAGAAGTATCATATTTTTCATTACACTTATCTAACTTAAAAAAATACACTAAAAAAAAAAAGACAACAGTTAAAAAACAAAAAGATAAGTAAAAAATAACATATATAGAACTCACATTAGAAGTCGAAAAAGAATAAACCCAATTTATGAATTTTATTCATTGAATCTGAGCGTCAAAAATACAAAACATAGATTATCTTATAATTTAATTAATTTGGGTCATAATTCTAGCCACTATTTATGTCACTATCAACCATTAATTCTTCTTCATTAGGAGCTCTGTTATACTCCAACATAAGATTATCATCAGTAGAATCATCATTAATATATTCACTATCATATGATGTCTTAGAACGACTTAGAAACCATTTTTGAAACTCTTCTATATGTCTTTGATCTATGTTTTCAATGCACTCCCCTTTTCCAGTTGGATGTACTCTTTGAGCAAAAATAAAATCCTCCACGTTGGGTTTACTCCCTGACTGGTTTCGTTTTGGTCGATTAAAGGCTGTCTCGACATCTTGAAGATATATTGAACAAAATGTTAATGATTCATACGAGATATGAGCCTCAGCAATAGAACGTTATGATCGTTCTTTATTGCGCACATATTTTTTTATATATTCTCAGCAACCTATGAATTAAAAATAATTATTTAGTTTATAAATGCACACAATATAAATAAGTTCAAACAAAATAATATACATTACCTCTCAATTGGATACATCCAATGGTATCTTATTGGACTAGCAAGTTTAGCTTCGCCTGGCAAGAAAATAAAAACAATAGCAAAAAATTCACAAAGAGGGGATTTCTCTTCACTTAGATTTCCCTTGAAGGGATTACTCTTCACCCATGTTCGTATTGAGGAGATTTCTCCTCACATAGATTCACCTTGAGGGGATTTCGCCTCCCTCAAATCAACCTTGAGAGGTTTCACCTCACCTAAATTCACCTTGAGGGGATTTCACCTCTCTCAAATAATCAACCTTGAGAGGTTTCACCTCACATAGATTCACCTTGAGGGGATTTCGCCTCCCTCAAATCAACCTTGAGAGGTTTCACCTCACCTAGATTCACCTTGAGGGGATTTCGCCTCACCTAAATCTGCCTTGAGAGATTTCACCACATAAACTCCATATTCCATAATGTATGTTCTCTATGAATAATCGAGTAACTTTTTGACTTTTTTTTTCACTTCTCACATTTTAAACATATTTCTTCATTTTATCGGAATATATCTCAAATATCAAATATATCGGAGAAATTTTGCAAAAACGGTGGAAGATAAAATATTTTTCCCCCATGATATATTAGTGGTTGTGAGAAAGGTCAATTTGTCACATAATCATTAAGCGACAACGGGTATAAGTTGTCGCCTAATTGGGCTTTTGTGAGAAAAATTAAAGTTGTCACATAAACATTAACCGACAACTCGTACGAGTCGTCGTTTAATTGGTTTTCAACGAGGGAGTTCAAGTTGTCACACAAACATTAAGCGACAACCTGTAGAAGTCGTCACATAATTAGTCTTCTGCAATAAATTAAATTTGTCACATAAACATTAATTGACAACCAACAGAAGTCGTCACCTACTTGGTTTTTAGCGAGCAATTTCAAGTTGTCCCATAAACAGTAAGCGACAACCCGTTGAGATCGTCGTCTATTTGGCAATTTGTGAGAAAATTAAAATTGTCACATAAACATTAACCGACAACTCGTAGAAGTCGTCGCTTAATTGGGTTTCAGTGTGGAAGTTCAAGTTGTCACATAATCATCAAGCGACGACCTGTAAAAGTTGTTACCTAATCAGGCTTTTGCAAGAAAATTAAAGTTGTCACATAAATATTAACCAACGTTAGTAGAAGTCGTCACCTAATTAGTTTTCAGTGAGGAAGATCAAGTTGTCACATAAACATTAAGCGACAACCCGTTAAAGTTGTCACCCAATTGATTTTTAGCGAGGAAATTAAGGTTTTCACATAAACAATAACCGACTACTCCTGTGAGTTATTGCTAAATCAGTCTTTGGCGACAGAAATGTAGTTGTCACATAAACATTAAGCGACAACCCGTTAAAGTTGTCACCCAATTGATTTTTAGCGAGGAAATTAAGGTTATCACATAAACAATAACCGACAACTCCTATGAGTTATTGCTAAATCAGTCTTCGGTGACAGAAATGTAGTTGTCACATAAACATTAACCGACCGCTAGTAGAAGTCGTCGCCTAATTAATTTTCAGTGAGGAAGTTCAAGTTGTCACATAAACATTAAACGACAACCCGTTAAAGTTGTCACCCAATTGATTTTCAGCGAGGATATTAATTGACGATTGGCCGGCTATGCTTGGGTGTGTTTGGCATGGCATGTAGACATGGACAGATTCAAGGGATTCAAGTCTAGGCAACTGCCTAAGTTAGAAATTTAAGATAAATTATGGAAGTCTTCTTTTTATTTTTATTTTTTTTATTTAATTTTTTAATTTTTTTAAATAAAGGATTGGTGCGGTTGCTCTCAAGTCTTGATTAATGAAACTGTCGAATACAAGGGGAGGGGACATTAAGCCTAAACCTCTGAGTATAATCAGCATTTAGAGAACGTCTTGAAATACTATCATGAGTTTCTACCAAATAATTGTATTCAACAAGGCACCAACTAGTAAAAAGCGCTCGACTGGTAACTCTATTTGCTTTGACATAGCGGTGACATAACGGAAAGATAACTCGATATGTAACCCGATTACAACGTAGCATAATTACCATACACATAGCTTTCCCATTTTGTTGCCGCTGAAAGATAAATCCGACGACACTTAGCTTCACCCTGCCACTAAGCGGTAACGACCATTCGAGGAAGTAAAGAACTCACTGCCTACCTAGAGGAGACAAGGCACGTTGAGTGCACACACAGGCACAAAACCCGACTAGCCCTACAAAAACTATGTAGGGACTTATTGCTCGCCAAAAGCGCAATTGAACTAAAACATAAGAAACAACTACCAGTAAACCAGAGCCCAATTAAGCCCAAGCAACAATGGAGTCAAACGAGCCAATAGCCACGCCCACAAACCAACAGCCAAACTGATTATACGCATTTATATACGTGTGATTATATCTAAAACACTAGGAATAAGCCAATCTTCATGTCAAATAATATGTAACTAATCCATTTTTATTTATTTTGTAGAAAATAAGCAGAGCTGCGGAGACGAGAGAAAATTGTACAAAATTGGAACAAATTGGGGTTTCCGACAAAATGATGAAAGTCAATCTTGAGTCAAGTACATTGAAAAGAGCGAAACTTGATAGAAGTACAGCAGAATTAATTAAACTAATTAATTTTAGTTTAATTGGAGAATGGGGACAGCTTCACAATTAATTAAATCAATTTGGTTTAATTAACCAAAAAGGGAGCTGCATGCGCACTGTTTTCTACTTTTCTTTTTGGCTTAACTAAGTTACCCAGCTGCACCATCATATAGTCTTCCTCTACTCCCAGTGAATGACACGTCCCATGATCCTCTCTCTTAGGAAGACGCCAGCTACCCATCTTCAATCGACTCTTGTTCTCTCTAGCTTAAAAACGACCACATTTTTAATTAATGAGGGAATGTAGACATAGACACGACCCATATATATCTATTCACCCCAATCCTCTCTCTTGTCCAACAACAGCCGCACACCCCATTCGACCCCCTCTCTTCCTTCTTCTCTACAACCGCAACCCACCTCCCCACTCTCTGCAAATCATATTTACTACAACACTTTTGAAGCTCTTATTGAAGCGCGTCATGAATACACTACATCAATTGAAAGCTTAAAATGACATAATTGAATGAGTTTATGAAGATTATGATAAATCCTCGAAAGTTTATAAGCTACGTAAGTTCAAAAGAAATGCTTGCATCTTCTTCCACTAGCGTTCTTTCTATATGCTAAATTCCAATTGCAGTGTACTTATTCTCATGATCATGTTGCTTTTTGTTGAAGGATGTTGTATTCTAGTCTGCCTCTTCAAACTAGAGTTTAGTTCTAGAGTTGTAATAGAAGAGAAGATTCTAGATTTCCTAATTATATTCGGATTCTATTTCCTTGAATGACAAGATTATGTACTTTGTAAATCTCTATATAAAGGGCTCCTATTATCAATAATAAAACACACAATTCTCTCATCAATCTCTCTGCAAATCATATTTACTACAACACTTTTGTTTTTCTACCCAACTCTCTTATTACATGCAATTCCATCATTTAGTCCATCTACTGTTGGAGAAGCTTTGGCATAATTTTAATGTTTAAGAGCATTGATCCGTCTACATGAGGTTCTGACTTGGGAAAACAAAAAATTTACTTATAACTATGGCGGTTTTAAGCCCTGAAAGCTATTATTACATAAAACCTTAGGCTCACAACTTCTTGTTTAAGTTGAAACGAGTTGAAAGGAAAAGATCTCTCACCCAAAGTGGAGAGCAAGAAAGCACAGCAAACAAACCAGTCATGTGACCAAAACTAATTAGCCTTGGTGGTTTAGGACCTAAAACCTTCTTTGCCACATGCCTAGCAAACACACTAGGCTCAGTTGCTTTACCCCCTTGAGAAGCAGCAGCTCTCTCTGCAATTGCCTCCTTGAAATCCTTATAGAGTTTCCAATCATGATTTGCCAATCTATCAACATTAGCACTCCCAAAATTCGACCTTACTGCCCCAGGCATTACAAGCACCACATCAATCCCAAATGGCTTCAGTTCCACCCTCAAAGTGTTTGACACGGCATGAACATATGCCTTGCTTGCACAATATGACCCTGCCCAAGGGGTCGGCACTTTGCCCACGATGCTCCCGATATTTACAATGCTGCCACTGCGCCGTGACACCATGTGTGGCACAACTTGCTGGACCAACCTCAATTGTCCCAACGTGTTAATTTCCCAGGCCCTTCTAATAGTCTCTAGCGGAAGCTCAGCTAGAGGACCGGTGCTTCCAATCCCGGCATTGTTGATCACTACATCAATGCGACCGCACTTGGATATGATAGTGTTGACGGCCGATTCCACGCTTTGATCTGAGGACACATCGAGCTCGAGCTTGTCAATGTCATAACTATCCAAAGACTCAAGGTCAATGTCATCCATGCGTTGGGCGATGTCACTTGCAAAGACCTTGCATTTGTGCTCAGCAAAAGCTTTGCAGTACTCGTAGCCGATCCCGCCTCTGGCACAACCTGTGACTAGAACAACCTTAGAGTCACTCATTTGTTTTTTGACAAACATCAACGGAACAACTAAAAAACACGATGATCGGCTTGCATGTATAGCTTACGCAGGAATGATAGTATATAGAGGCACCATGTTAGTTCCGCCAAGACGTTAAATTTCTTGTTAATCATAGTTTTATTTATATATCTAGATCCAAGGATATGCTTGAGGGCATATGCTGTTTTAATTGTTTTAATTGACGATTGGCCGGCTATGCTTGGGTGTGTTTGGAATGGCATGTAGACATGGACAGATTCAAGGGGTTCAAGTCTAGGCAGCTGCCTAAGTTAGAATTAATTAAACTAATTAATTTTAGTTTAATTGGAGAATGGGGACAGCTTAACAATTAATTAAATCAATTTGGTTTATTTAACCAAAAAGGGTGCTGCGCACTGTTTTCTACTTTTCTTTTTGGCTTAATTAAGTTACCCAGCTGCACCCTCTCTTCTTTTTTTGCTTAATTAAGTTACCCAGCTGCACCATCATATAGTCTTCCTCTACTCCCAGTGAACGACACGTCCCATGATCCCCTCTCTTAGGAAGACGCCAGCTACCCATCTTCAATCGACTCTTATTCTCTCTAGCTTAAAAACGACCACAATTTTAATTAATGAGGGAATGTAGACACTAGACACGACCCATATATATCTATTCACCCCAATCCTCTCTCTTGTCCAACAACAGCTGCACACCCCATTCGACCCCCTCTCTTCGTTCTTCTCTACAACCGCAACCCACCTCCCCACTCTCTCTCCTCCATTTTTTAAAATCTCTTATCATTTTCTCTCAGAATTTGAAGGAGCAATTAAGGGGCTTTCACTTCACATCATCGAGGCTTCATCACCACAAGGATTTTGGCTTTGGTAAAGTGTAGATACTTAATTTCAAGTTGGGTACATATTTGCCTATAACAAATTGTGAGCCTAGCTTGTGCTCCATCTCTCCTCTATCATTACTCTTAATTTCTTATGTATTTGATGATGTATTTGATAATGGGTTGTGAGTAGTTCAATTTTGGGAGTTAGGGTTATGAAGCCCTAACTCATCTTGTATAAATATTGATGTTTTAAATGAAATAAATGCAATTTCCTGTGTATATGCTTTAAATCCGAATGTATTGGTCATTAGAAGCATGTTTCTAGGCTTTGTCACCCATTGAAATTATGTTGTGGGCAATTGTGATGAAGAGATTGATAAATTGACAACTTATTAGTCTTGTGGCATCTAGGATTTAAGTATGGTGACCATTAGCTAGCTTAATTGTAGCTAAGCTTGCTTGAGTCTCTATTATCTTGCTCTCTAGGCCTCTAATTTTGGATATTGAGGCCTTGACCAGTGTAATGGCCAAATTAGAGAGTTGATTATGGCCCTAACCAGCATAATCGATACATCCTAACCAGCCTAATCGATACACCAAAAGGATAATTGGTTTAGTAGCCTTAATCTATACTAGATACGGGACTCGACACATATAGGAAATGTATGCATTTGTGAAATTGGCATCGATGTTTACAAGATAGTTAACGTGAATCACCCAACACTCCCATGTTCCCATTAATTTGAAATCCGAAATCAATTTTTTGCTTGTTAATTAGTTGTTTACTTTTATTTTAGTTTGCATTTAATTTAGTTAATTTTCAATTCAAAACTCCCAAACAAAATTCTACCTTCCATTGTGCATAACTCATTTGGGCTACAAGTTAGTGGCTTTGATTAAGCTTAGTGTGAGCTAAGCTGAGCATTGTCGAGGTTTGGTGCCTTATGAATATTATTTAACTTTATTTTATTTTTATTTTTCATTGTATGCATTTGAGTTGTCCTAGTGCCAATTACCTTGGTTAGGTCCAACGCCTAATCCCCGAGGTACGATAATCAAGGTTCAAATACTTCATTTACTTGACAACGATTCGTACACTTGCGAGAGTATATGATTCAAGTCACAAACCCACCACCATTGCAATTCCGATCCAGTCACACCAGCCCACCGCCTTCCTTGATGGACAATCTCTGTCGCTGCACCATTGGCGCTCCACCCACCACGATCTCCACCCATCAGCCTTTCTTCTGCCATCCAAGTAAAATCTGGATCGCTTGCTCAACGATCCACCTAACAAAAGGAACCAGGAACACAGCCCTTTCGTCGTTGCACCAACACCCCGCACTTGCCAATCCAACCATCATTCATTACCACTCCCATCAGATCGAAATCAGCAACCCCAACCGGATCAACCTGACCCTTCCACCAAACGAACCACCACCACTTACCGCTAGTCACAGTCAACACCCCTGCCACCAGACTTCTAACAGCAAACATACTCGCACGTTGAAGGGGGACGGCGAGAGAAGAGGCCACCAGTCCGACGACAACGCCTCAGAGACGTGCCGCCGGACGAGCACGAGGCAAATTGGAGAAAACTCTAGCGCGTGCGACGTGTTCTAAGGCAGAAGAAAAAAATAAATCTTTCTGGTCTCAGGGTTATGCAAAATTATTTTCTAAAGGAGAGAGCAAGAGGGTTGGGGACGATGCCTTGCACGTTCTTTCTGTTTCTTCTCTCCAATAAAGACGCCACCGGGTAGTTTGAAATCTTTAATTAGGGCTAAGAGTCATAACTAGATTTAAATACAATTAAATATAAATAACACTGGAGAGTCATAACAATATTTAAATACAATTAAATATAAATAACACTAGAAACTGTTCACACCCTATGAGTGTGGAGAAGTGGGTGGTTACCGGTTTAGAAGTGGGTAATTAGTTTCTGAAAATAATAAAGTTTTTTTATTAATTATTTATTTAAGTTTTGACTTTTTTATCTCTGACAATTATAAGGATATATAAAGTTATTTAATATTTTAGGGGTATATGTTTCTTCTCTCCAATAAAGATGCAGCTTGGTAGTTTCAAATCTTTGATTAGGGTTAAGAGTCATAACTATATTTAAATACAATTAAATATAAATAACACTAGAGAGTCATAACTTGATTTAAATACAATTACATATAAATAACACTAGAAACTGTTCACACCCTATGGGTGTGGAGAAGTGGGTGATCACCGGTTTAGAAGTAGGTAATTAGTTAATGAAAATAATAAATTTTCTTATTAATTATTTATTTAAGTTTTGACTTTTTTTATCTCTGACAATTAGAAAGATATTAAATAACTTTAATATTTTAGAGGTATAAATTGTAATTTACGGTGAGCACCCTCTTCTCTTAAATATAGTATAGATGATACTTCTCAAAGATATAACATAACGCTCATAGCATCAACATCACTATTCTACACTAGGTTTAGAGAATTGCATATTTCTTTAAATATTTTTTGTTTAAACTTTTTTCTTTTTAAAATAACATAATATTTATACTTTTATAAACAACAAACTATACTTCTCTCTTCGCCCCTTTATAATTTTTCTTTTTGTTTTTTTATTTTTTTGTTTTTCATAAATTTGCTTTATTAAGTGATAATTAATTTGCGCTTCAATTTTCATGTATGTAATTGCTACATTTATAAGAGTTTATAACTCCAATTAAAATATAAGAAAAATTTCTTTGAAAACCAATTAAAAAGAAGTCTATTAATAATTTTGCCTTACCTGAAAAAGATTTCTGGATCCGCCACTACATGTAGTGCCAAACTATTGAATTCTGCATAAATGGTTAGATATTGGAGACCCTAATTCAGATTATGCATAAGGGAAAACATCACTAATGGTCACTGAGTTATGACTTATTCGACACTTAACTCACTGTATTTTCAACAATATCACTTAACTCACTCAGTTTTACATCCGTCTTTCACTTAACTCACCGTCGTTAATTCTGCCATTAAAAGCTATTAAAATTGTGAGGGTCTATTTGTCTAAGCACTAAAAAAATGCATTTCTAACTTTTTTTTAAAGACAATTTTTGTTTCAAATTATATTTAAGTTAAAAAAAAATCATTTTTATTAGAAATTTCAGAAATTTTAAAAAAGTCTAATAAATGTAGTTTTTTTAAGTTAAAAATGATTTTTGAGTGTTTTGACAAATATACTCTCAATTTTAACGGTTTCTAACAGTAGAATTAACGGCAGTGAGTTAAGTGAAAGACGGATGTAAAACTTAGTGAGTTAAGTGATATTGTTGAAAATACAGTGAGTTAAGTGTCGAATAAGTCATAACTCAGTGACCATTGATGATATTTTCCCTATGCATAAATGGTTACAGAATAATTCATCGATTACGCGTATATAGCTCCACTTGTCGTGGTTACTACTGTAGTTAATGTGACTATGATTAATTGGTGGTTAGGCTAAAAGCCGATCAGGCATCCACAATGGCTTATGTACCCACATAAAACCTTGCCAAGTCTACATGAGAAGAGAGATTAAAAAAATCACCACTCTCTTCATATTTTAAATATGATAAATAACTAAGGAATTAGAGTTGTAATCACTCTTCATATTTTAAATCTCTCTAGAAAAAACCATAAATATACGTAATTGTAATATAAAGAGAAGGATGTTCACCCAAGAGACAGTTTTTAAGAGATTGTGAGGGATAAGTGAATCTGACAGCTGAAAACAAATGCACAGTTTTAAGTTATTATAATTTTAGCTTTTAAATTTAATACATATGGTTGAGATGCATTTGTCTCTCATAGTCCCTTAAAACTGTCTCTTAGGTGAGTAAGACTGCTATAAAGAGTTCGTATTATGTAGTGATTTCTTCGGTGTTGATTTTGTATTTATACCTATAATGATAGAATACTGAATATTAAACAAAAAATCTATACCATAAACTCATATAAACCAAATAACTTTGAACCATAAAACATAGTTAGTAATATTCGGGACGGGAATTAAACGTCAAAATACTTATGTGAATAATTTGGTGACTTTTAGTGAATAATACTTTGAAAAATTCGGCCATAAAAATATGGACCTTTAAATATTATAAAACTCAATATGTACGTGCTTAAAACGAAATGTAATGAAAAATACGTATATAAAAATATGGACCTATAAATATCAATATTGTCATTTCTAGTACTTATATGCAGTTAATATGACTTCTCAAACATAAATTTTGAAGAAAAAAAATCAAGGCGAACCAAAGTTTTTCTTCTTCTTCAAATATTACCATTTGCATGTACAAACCTTTAATGCATCTAAGTTATTTAATAAATTGAAAATGTAAGTAATAACATTTTAAACGTTTTTTTTTTAATAAACATTTTAAATGTTTATGACTATTAGTTGTATAATCTTTTAATAATAAAAACTTAAAATTAACTAATCTTAAAGTTGACGTCTATTAAAAAAATAATAAATGATAAAAAACAAAATTTCTTCATAATTTGGCTTTTGTTTCATAAAAAAAAAAAATTCAGAAATAATTCGGCTTACTTACAAAAAAAAACGCTAACTTTCTAAATCTTTGAAAATGATTCGGAAAACAGGAGTTTTCTTTAAAAAATTCGTTAATTCACAAATTAATTAATTAGGCCGTAAAATAATGCTGTATCATGATGCCAATGCAATCATGCAATGCAAAATTCTCAAATCAAGATGATTGCTCAAATAAATTTTTTTTTCTACCTAAAACTATTATTTGTTTTAATACTTTGCAAAAATCTACTTGTAGTACTTCAAACTTTCAACTATATATGCAACAAGTGGGGTAGTTAGAGCAAGTTCACCCGTTGGGTCACCTACTATTCACTATTTTTGTGTGTTTATTTCTACTATCTGGGTTAGGAAATACACTGTACCCGTGACCCAAGGCTCGAAATACACTGTGTTCGTGACCCAGAAGATGAAAATACACATAAAAAGTAGTGAATAATAGGTGACCTAGTGACCTACGGGTGAACTTGCTCTTACAATGTTACATACACCAATACACTATCAAATTGCATCCAAGAGGTTATTATCATGTTTACATTTATTCACTAAAGGATGTTTTGAGAATAATTTAGCTCTAAGCTTCGACGTCCTAACTTGGACTTTGTCTAAATTGTTTCATTACTTCGATATGGTGGATTATAGTTTTCTATTTTTTTAATTTCTTTTTAGGACATGTGGTGGATTATAGTTGTATATTTAAGGTTTATATATCAATTTTGCACCCATCAAGGGAGCAGGCCAATTTCTCTCAAAATTAACATCTCAAATTTGCACAGTTGGAGCATTTCACATGCGCCGAAGGAGTTTATTTTGGGTCTAGGAAGCCTTTGGGTTCCCCTTGACAAAGTCAAAAAAAAAAAAAAAAAAAACTCAAATTTGAACCCAAAGGGGATATTTGGTATGAGGGACTGGACTGGACTAGGTACTATAAGACGAGGTAGCCCGTGTTTGGCAACAATCAGGACTGTGTTAAATGAGACTCTGCAGTAGCCAAAGGCCGAGACCTTCTAAGAGAGTGACGCCAAAACTCATGGGATTGTGGAAGCTTATTATCACTGGTTCTGCTCTTTGCCTCAGAATCACTCCTGCCATTCTTTTGCTTCAGCCTCATTCAACAGCTCTTATTTGGGTTCAATTTCATGCTCTTTTTTTTATTTTTCACTCTCACCTTCATCAACCCCTCTACCTTCTTCTTTCTCTATCTACTATATTATAGATGATTTGTTTATGGATTGTAATTATTTTAAAGATTTGGTGTCTGGGTAGCTTGATTTGATGAGAGTTTTGATCAATTTGGTGGGTAGCTTGACCTTGTAAGAATTGTAATCAATTTCACGTTTGTCCTTTTTTTTTTTTTTTTCTTTTTCTGGTTGTAAGGATTGATTTTTGTGTAAGGTTGAGATTTGTCTCTGATTTTTGCGTGGTCCCTCAAGGTTTGGTTATTCATTAATTGAGTTGGTTCTCCTCTGTTAATTTTCAGCTCCACTAATCAGGCTTAGTCTGGTGTTCATCTTTCTTCTATTGTTGCTCTTTTTTATTATCAGTTGAAGCACCAAACATGGATCAAGTATTAGTATAGCATAAGCTAGGTTAGAGAAATCTAGAACTGTTATAGAAATTAAGATGGAGGATGATTGTGAAACAAACATCCCAAAAAAGCGCTAATATTTGTCCTTGGAAGCAACATAATAATGAAAAGTAATGAATGCCCTCAAGTACTGAAAGTGATGCAATGTTACTCAAGTCATAATCAAGGACTGTTATGGCATTTCACAAGAACCAAGAATCCATCCAAAATCTAAGCCAAGATCTGCACAGAAATGGCCGAGAGGAGCTAATCCCCAGGGTCAAAAGAAAAGGCTCAGGATAGATATTACACCAACAGAGATGGCAACCCCAGCTGAGAGCGACCACAGCCTCACGACTCTCTGTACATGGGGACTAAAAGCTCTGCCCTCTTTTCCTTTTCGAGAGATCAAGACAATACCCTTTTCTCTGCAGCTCTCCTAACCCCCATTACTCTCTTTAATTGCCTTCACCTTCTAAAACCTCTGTCATGTCACCTTCATAACACAATCAGATTCTCTCCCACAGCTATAACTCCAACCTATAGATAGAAGAAAGAAATTTCTTTGCTACAACACTATAGATCTTCTTAGCTTAGCTAACTAGCCCTAGCAAGGTTTATATTAAAGATAGATAAAGCCCTATATCTGAGCTAAGAAAGCAAGTTATGGGCAACATCCTTTTCTCTACTAGGGTATTAAAAGCCATTACAAAATTGAAGCACTAGAATTTCTCACATTCCTAGGACCCCTACTCTGTCTGAAACAGGATACAAACAGAAAAAGCTCTGTTGGAAAATGGTGTGAATTTATATCTATTGGGGATTGGTTGGTGGGGGTTTCTTTACAGAAAAACCCAATAAATGAAGTTTTTCCTTCAATTTCAGCTTCATCTCTGCTACAAGGCCCTTGCACTATTGACTAATTAATTTGTCATTGACTTTTGCTATCTTGCTATGTCTTTATCACAATTGTACAAGGAATGAGACTAGAGGTGTTCGACCTATTAGTTAAGATTTGTTGGGAAGGATAACCATTCGTGATCATGTGCATGTTTAGAATGAAAATTCAAAAACAGATTCATTAATCCAGGAATTTCGAATATAATTTTATTGTTCAATGTCTCAGCGATGTGCCAACGTTCACAGGGCAACAAGAATCACTTCCATTATATGGATATAGGCCTCCCCATTTGGCCCTTCGGCCCTAAACCTACCCTAAGCCCGCCCGGCCCGTAAGGCCGAAGCTCGACCCGGCCCTTGCATTAGGGCGGGCCGGCCCAACCCTTTTTTAAATAGGGTAGGGTATGGGTTATGTAAATGAAGCCCGGCCCTACCCTACAGCCCGGCCCGATTGAGCCCGTAAGGGCCAAGCCCGGCCCTGCCCTAAAAGCCTGGCCCGGCCCAACCCTAAAATTTATATTTTATTTATATTTATTTTCTATATTACATCTTTACATAGAAAGAAAATAAAATCTGATATTTTAGAGGATGGGTAATATTTTGTCTTCTGTCCCAATTAATTTATGAGGCCCGTTTTGCCTAGACTGAACCCAAAGCCCAAAGTGTCGTCAACTAGGTCATTGACTACACTCGACCTCTTTAGTTCTGACTTCCCATTCATTATCGCGTATTCGCGTATATCATTCTTATCCATTTGAGAGAGAGAGAGAGAGAGAGAGAGAGAGAGAGAGAGAGAGAGAGAGAGAGAGAGAGAGAGAGAGAGAGAGAGAGAGAGAGAGAGAGAGAGAGAGAGAGAGAGAGAGAGAGAGAGAGAGAGAGAGAGAGAGGTAGGCGGCGGTGCAGTCCGATCTGTCGCCGCCGTTAGCCGACCCCGAGACCCGTCGCCGCACTTCACAGATCTGGCCACCCATCCTCCTTCTCCGATCCGTAAAGCCCTCCTCCTCCGGCTGTAGTCCAATCGCCGATCTCAAGACCCGTCCTCCTTCTCCGATCAGTATACCATTCCTCCTCCGCCTGCAGTTCAACCCGCCTCCAGTTCACACATCCGTCGCCACCCTCCACAGATCCCGAGACCCAGTCGCCGCCCTTCCCCGACTGAAGCTTTTACTTCTGGGTAGCATGATGGAGATTGGAGACCCATCCTCCTTCTCCGATCCGTAAAGCCCTCCTCCTTCGCCTGCAGTCCAATCCGTCGCAGACCCCGAGACCCATCCTCCTTCACCGATCTCAAGACCCGTCCTCCTTCTCCGATCAGTATACCATTCCTCCTCTGCCTGCAGTTCAACCCGTTGCTGCAGTTAACCCGTCGCTGCAGTTCAACCCGCCTGCGGTTCACACATCCGTCGCCACTGTCCACAGATCCCGAGACCCAGTCGCCGCCCTTCCCCGATGCCTTTACCAATAAAGACTGAAGCTTTTGCTTCTGGGTAGCATCATGATGGAGATTGGAGAATAAAGACTGAAGCTTTCGAGTTTCACAACCGTGGGTAGTGAAATAACCCAATTGTTTGTCTAGGTACGCCAATTAGCTACTCAAATTAACATTTCCTTTGGTTTTACAGCGAATTTTTCTAGTTACGGTTCAAATTTGATGACCTACTTGTTGGTGTTTTCTGGTGTTCTGTTTGGGTTGAGAGAGAGAGAGAGAGACGGAAGAAGAGGACTCGCATATTTTAAGAAGACGACTCTGTGGTTGGGTTTAGCTCTCAGATGCCGGCAACTGAATAAGACGGTGAGTTTCTGTTCCGTGCAAATTTCTTTATATTTGGTGGTTGAAAAATGAATTACTAGCCAATTTGTATGCAGTGGGACAGTGGGTTAGTCTATATAGACATTTTTTTGACCGTTGTTCACACACCCCCAAAAAATTAAGTTACCGTTATTCTAAAAAAAAAAAATATTAAGTTACCGTTAGACAAAATATGGCCGTTGCAATCCTCTTTTTCTTGTCTGATCTCTATAAATAAACATAAACGTCAACTTATTTTCATATTCCAAACATAAACATCAATTTAGTATCCAGCTCTGAACTACTGGTAAGAGTATCAGTATTTTCAACTAACCTATTTTTCTCTTCATTACAATTTAGTATTCAGTATTTCAGTATCCTTATCAAGTTTTTTGTGTGTGTGTGTTTTACAGTGATGGAGCACTAGCAGACTTGCAAGGAGGAGGGGGAGGGCTTTGTGTATTCTGTTCAAGCTTTCAGAGTGTCTCTTCAATTTGTTATAAAAGCTTCCAGTAAACTCTAAACCTTTCTATAGTTCAGTGCACTTGTTGCTATGTTGTGTGTTATTGTGTTATAGTGAGTGAGTCTAGACGTCTAGTTGTATTGTTGTTCCACTTAGTGTCATTTTGTTAACTTAAGAATTCTCCCGAGTGTGATGGAGGAAATGGCTGAATCAGTAACTAGTCCTATGAATGTTGCTTCCACAGACCCAACAAATTCACAACCTCCTTTACCTAATCAACAAACTTCTGAAAAACCTCCTATACATAGAAAGCAAATAGATAAAAAAGAAACTGTTTGGAACTTCTATGAAAAGGTTGAAGTCATTGAGGGTAACCTTGCTGTGAAATATGCTAAATGTAGTATTTGCTCTCAATTGTTGGAACGTGGAGGAACTTATGGCACTAGCCATTTACGTAGGCATTGGGAAGGTCATATTAGTAGTCAATCAGTTGATATTAGGACTCAAATGCAATTAGGATCAGATTCTAGTGGGAATGTGTTTAATTGGTCTTATGACAAGGATGTTGCTAGAAAGGAAGTTGTAGACTATGTCATTAGGGCTGAACAACCTTTTACATTTGTAGACAAACATGATTTTAAGGGACTGATACAAAGAGCATTTTGTCCTCAATTTGTGGGAACGTCAGCTTCTACTTGCAAAAGGGATGTCATGAAGTTTTTTGTTGAAGGAAAAAAAGAGTTGCTGAAATTGTTTGAAAGTTTTCAAGGAAAAATTTGTTTGACTTCTGATTGCTGGTCGTCACGTCAAAAGATGGGATATATGTGTCTTACTGCCCATTTTATTGATAAAAATTGGAATTTGAATAGGAGAATTATTACTTTTAAAATGATAGAGTACCCACACACTGGTGAATCACTTGCTAATCACATAAATGAGGAGCTGATTTGTTGGCGCATTCATAGAAAAATTCTTTCAATATCTTTAGATAATGCCACCAATAATGATGTTGTCGCTGAATTACTCCCTGAGTTTCTTATGCTGAATTCTGCCTTTAAGAAGATATTTCATGTGCGATGTAGTGCTCATATTTTAAATTTAATTGTTCAAGATGGTTTGAGTTTGTTATCTCCATCAATTGAAAAAATCACAAATATTGTTCGTAGCATGAATTCATCTATTAAGAGGCATGAGTTATGGGTTAATTGTTGTACTGACTTGAATATGCCAAAGAGGAATATCGATAATGATGTTCCTCATAGGTGGAATTCCACATATGATCTGTTGCAATTAGCTGAAAGGTATAAGTTAGTTTTGAATCGATATGTTCAAAAGCTAAACCAATCTACTCGTCATTCCACTTTAGTACCTCCCACTGATGAAGATTGGTTAATAGCTACAATTGTGTGTCGTTTTTTAAAATTTTTTGATTCTTCAACAAAAAACTTGTGTGGTGTGTATTATCCGACATCATGTCGTGTTATTCCTTGCTTAGTAAGTGTTAATGCAGCCTTTAATAAATATTCTCGATATGCTGTAATTGCTGTTGCTTTGACTGCCATGAAGGCAAAATTTGCTAAGTATTGGAAAACATTTCCTACTGTATTTTGTCTTGCTGCTGCTATGGATCCTAGGTATAAGTTTATTGCAATTGGTCAATGGATGAAAAGTATGAATGTTGAGGATTGGGAAATCGAAACTACTATATCTTCTCTAAAGCATCAATTAGTTGAATTACATGATCTGTACAAGGAAAATATAGTGGCTTCGGTTCCAACCTCTAGTGTAACCTCTCAATTACCTACATCTTCTTCTGAGTTTCTGGTTTTACCTATTGATGAAGATGAGGACTTTGCTGAGGAGGTCTTAAAAAAGGCTAAGACAGCAAGTTCTACTTCCAGCTCTTCATCAAATTCTGATTTACAATATTATATTGATATGCCTCCACTTGAAATTGCTGATGGACATGAATTTAACCTTTTAGGTTGGTGGAGATCTCATGAAGAAGTGTATCCTGTCCTATCTGTGATAGCTCGTGACCTACTGTCCGTTCCAGCTTCAACGGTAGCATCAGAATCTGCTTTTAGTGCGGGGGGGGGGGGGGGGGGGAGAGTCGTATCGGAGAAGAGAGCAAGTTTGAGCCCAAACACAATTGAAGCCTTGATTTGTGTAAAAGATTGGAGGCTGGCAGAAGCAAGACAGCAAGACAGGGAGCAAGATGAGCAGCGAGCTGAAGAGATACGAAATGCACAGTTAGCAAGACCGGAATGGATGCTTGCCCTTGAACGTGCTCAATCAAACTCAGCTGCGAACGAGTCAATCACAAATATTGAGTAAAGGTTGGTGTTGTTTTGAACTGCACATTACGGTTCTTATAACTATGCCTTTTTGTTCTTGCATGCAACTGAAATTTCTTGCTGCATTTTATGGTTGTGGACTTGTGGTGTTCATTTGCTGTTAGAAACTCAGAATAATGTGCTATCATGAACTGAAATATTGTGGGAATAAGTAATGATGGTCTGCTGTAGATGGTTTATAGGTTTAATGTATTGTTTTTTAACATTTTTTTGTGTTGTGCTTTAACAGACTCATGGGGAGAGAGGATTTTTGGATCTTGACTACGGAAGTCTTCAAGAATGACTTTCCTACGGAAGAGAGGATTTGAATGCTTTAATGTATTGTTTTTAACCTTTCCTACTATTTTTTTTCTTGGACTGATTATGTAATATTGTTTTTAACATCATTCAGTAACTTTAGTTTATTGTAATCATCATATGGATTATGGAGATTTTAGACTACAATATTGAAATCATTCTCATTCAGTAACTTTAGTTTATGTAATATTGTAATCATCATATGGAGATTTTGTCTTCAGTCATATTGTAATTGATGATATAGAGATTTCAAACTACAATATTGAAGACATTCAGTGATGTTATTCAAATTTGATGTTATTCCTTGTTTAGATTTCATTTTGAGAGTTTGAGTTAAAAAGTGTTAAAACAGAGAAAGGCCCGGTCCGGCCTTTCGACCCTTGCAAAATGGGCCTTAAGGGCGGGTAAGGGTTTACATATTGAAGCCCTGGCCCGACCCTAAGTTTTGTTGACTTGGTCAAAGCCCGGCTCGGCCAGACCCTAAGCCCTAAAATTTAGGGTAGGGCCGGCCCTAGCCCGGCCCATGACGACCCCTATATGGATACTAGGTGCAATAATCTTAGCAAACCCCTAACACAAGATTTGATGAACAATTAATAAGATAAAAGAGAGAATAAGGGAAAAAAAATTCCTAATCATTTCCTTCCACCTCTCGCGCTGTTTGTCCTCCAATACTTTCTTTTACTTATTTTTCTTGAGTGGTATACTTACATATAATACTCTCACTTCTCTTAGGACTGGGATTTGGTCGCTCTCCCATAGAAGGGTTATGCTTGATGTCCTTTTGTTTGTTGTTGTTCTCTTTGGTCGATGTATGGTAAGGAAGTTGGACCTCCATTGTTTCAAGAATTACTTTATGCCAATTAATTGTTATATTTGTGGGTCGATCTCTATTTCTGAGATCAGTTCACTCCAAGTTTGTGCTCTCTTGGTTGAGTTTAATGAGTTCCCTTGAATATATTATGAATAAATAAATAAATAAAATGATCCCCTTGTTTTAGGGATCGAAATTAGGAGAGAATAAGCTGTGTCTTTCATTGATAATATGATTTTCTTTATGTACATGATTACAACCAGAGAATATGAGTCTTACGACGAAAATGAATCATACATTGAATAAGATATCTCCGAGAATATCTGTAAGACTAACCCTATTACAACTTGGAAAAGTAACTAGAATTTTGGGCAAGACACACAAACTAGGTGTCCTTAAACACTCCACCATGTGTCGCCCAAACTTGGTGCTCTTCTCGTTGCCTCGTCAAAAACCTTGCCGAGTAACAAAAACCCAGTGGGACAAAAATAACCTCAGTCGAAGGAGAAAAAGAGTACAACACATCATTCACATTTCGAGACCATACATGTAGACATCTCCCTCTGATGTCTGCATCTCTCCCTGATGACCACGGTCATGGGAGTTCGGATAACTTCTGCAAACGATGCTATAACATGTTTCTCGAAAGTGGAATTTAGGCAATGACTTAATGAACAAGTCTGCCACACTGTCCTCGGATCGAACCTAGTTCACTTTGATCTTGAGGAGAGTCTGTTGTTGGTAATTATGCTTGGTGTTGTCACTTTTGATATAACCTTGCTTCATTTGTTTAAAACAAGCAGCATTATCCTCATAAATGCTCGTAGATTCATCTGTGGTAGACTTCAAACCATAATTGCTTGAACATGCGTAATTATGGATCCAATCCATATACATTCACGAACCGCTTCGTGAAGAGCAATAATCTCTGCATGGTTCGAAGATATAGCGACTAAGGTCTGTACTGTTGACCTCCAAGATATTGCAGTCTTGCCCATGGTGAACACTTAACCTGTTTGGGAATGACTTTTGTGTGGGTTAGGGAGGTACCCAACATCAGCAAAACTTCCAAAACACTAATGTCGTTTTGGGATTGGGATAGAGGACGCAGCCAGTGTTGGCGGCCTTCCTGGTGTGTGATGGGTCCGAATCCATCATCTTTATGTAGGGATAGAAGAAGCCCATATCACCAGTCTAATGGCGTCGCGTTGGCACAGAGCTATATCTAGCTAACAAGTTCACTGCAACTGAGATGTCTGGTCTTGTGCATTGAGTTAAGTACAATAATGCGCCTATTGTACTAAAGTATGACACTTCTGCCTCTAGCACATCTTCGTCATCATCCTTCGGAAGAAGATGATCCTTTTTAGGATCAAGACTACGGAAGATCATGGGCGTGCTTGAAGGCTTGACCTTGTGCTCAAGCATCCATCAACATAGTGCTCAAGTTTCAAACCAAGACAAAACCATGTTCTCCCAAGATCCTTCATCTCAAAATCAGATTTCAAGTGTTCAGCGGTTTCTCTTAACTCAGAGGGCTTCCAATGAACCTCAATAGAATTCGGAACTTGTCATAGAAACGTGAGGGCATTGACATATCCCTTCTGAATCAAGTAGTCACTTTCTTGAGCGTTTCAACCTCATTGCAAACTCGCTCTGTGGTCTAGAGCCACTTGGGTAAATTAAGTTCACCAGGAACCTTCATGTATATTCACTACTACAAAAATTGAATCAGATTACGGCTAAAAACAGTCGTCTAATATGGAGGCAAACCGTCGTATATCGAGGTGCCGTCTGATGAAGGTCAATTGTAGGGAATTGTCGTGTGAAGGGCTCGGCAGCATGTTGACAACATTAGCTGTTGTGTGACTATTCTTCAGACAATGGGCGACTTTAGCAACTATTGTGTCATTGCGATTCAGAGGTCGCTTTATTTTATACCCGTTGTGTGAGTTTTATTCACACAACGCCCTTTACAAAGCATCCGTCATGTGTTTTGAATTCAGACAACAGTTTTTATTGTGTGACGTTGTAATTATTGAGTTCATACGACAGTTTTTTTTGGGTTATTGTTGTCCTAATAGAATGATTCATTGCATTATATATGCTGAAACTGGAACAAAAAATAACCAAATTAATAGTAGCTGATCAATACATAGAAGAAATTGTTATAATCCATATCATGCACCAAAATAGATTGTGCAAATGTAATCTTTTATCCACAAAAGGAATACATCAAATAGTACTCTCCTAGCAATATACATCCAGGTTCATAACCCAACATCTTTAAGTAGCTTGTTTCCTTAAGCATCTTGCTGGTTCATGGATTGCAAGCTCTCTGAAAAAAGATCTTGTCCTGCTCCCTCACCAAACTCTCTATTCACTATTCTATTTCTTTGGTGTTTTTGTTAATTGTTAATTTTAACTGCTGCATCAATATTTTTCTTCTGATTAATACCAACGGTAAATGTTACCAAGTACTTTGGTTGGTTTTTAGATCTTGCAGATTCAAAAGTATCATAGTAAGACATTTCACAAACCTAAATAATAAAGGAGCATGGACAATAACTAAAAGCCTCAAAAGCTAGAGTAACTGTTATTCCGTCATTGTCAGCAGGTCACACATGCAATATATGTGCATAGACACACCATTTGGCTAAAATTACCACCATCACCTACAACCATATTTTCAAACTAATATTTCCTTCCAATGATCCCCATCCACTTCGAAAGTTTAAAAGTTAAAAACTAGTGAAGCCTAATTTATTCTGACATTTCGGACAATACTTTTTGAAATATAAAGAAACCTGCTACTTTCACTATCAATATCAAATATCATACCTCACTGGGTTTACCCTATAATCTGTGCATATACAAATCAGTTTGTGGAACAACAATTCCTGGTGGTAGTGTTTCAGCACCAGAAGGATTTGTTGGAATATAGATCTGCAATCAAATGAAGAAAAGAACAATAATCATACAGTGAACATAAATTATGGCTGGCACTAACACGTACTTAAAAAAAAAAAAATTTAGGACCCTACAGACAAATTCAATGTCACCGCTCAACTTAATGATAAGTGCTAAGAAGAAAATGGGATGGAAGCATATTTGATCAGACAGCTGCATACATGAACCATGCATTGAACACAAACATGAAGATACATTCAAGATAAAGAAAACAATAGGCATCCTCATCAACAAAACCCATTCTGGTGGGGAGGAAGGCCCAATATATATACCTTTGTTAGAAAAGCCATTTGCAATGATGTGTATGTACACTTCAGATAGAGAACTTTCATCTAATTTGATTCATTTAATCATTAAGAAAGTTTAACTATTTCATAGCAGGTAGGACCTTTTGGCAACCACCCACTTACAGATAATCTCATTGACACATACAAGCAGAGGACAATATCAGTTGTCAACATAATTCGTTATCGATATTATTATATATATGACTTTCAAACAAAATAAAACAACTTGTGCTATTAACTTATTGAGTAGCTGACTAAACTACTGTTTTGCAATGCCTAATAAAACCATCTGACTGGGAGAGAAGCTATGGACCAATGTTATACTATTTTAATATTTTGCGCCTTATATGCAAATATTGGATAGAATTGATTCAAGAAGAAATTGCTAATGACTTAAGTAAAGGTACCTGAACAAAGGCCCAGCCATCGCCATATCGAAAGATGCACTGCATGACATTGAGAAAGCAATGCGCAGAAGAAAACATAAACCCATCCTCGCCCTCAAGTAGATTTAAAGCCTGAGCAACAATTCTCAGTGCTTCAATTGCTAGCACAAACAAAGATCCAAAACAAGCACTTCCGAGACTTTTACTCCAGGCTCTCTGGAAACAAAACTGAGTATTGGACTGTATTCCTCTGAGATAATATAGAGAATCACCCTACTCACAGTTATATTAGCTACATTCCTCATTACTTCAGCTAAGTATCAAAAAACCAACTAGCCCAATAGCAACCACCATGTGCACAATGAAAAGGAACAAAGATATCTTGTTAGTGTAGGCTCTTGAGTTCAATGTT